>WURV02197147.1:0-11920 GCA_011762755.2 Epimenia babai
TGTGTCCCCGTCCACCAATCCTCCAACAGAATCTCCATCAATAAAAGCCGAGACATTCCCAAGCATCGTCAAGTCCTTGCTCAGGTAAAATGGTTCCCGGTACACGACCCACCGCCGCATGTCCGACTCAAAACTAGCGATCCTACTGTTGACTGCCGTAACATTATTCACTCCCCAGTAGTTACGCCTAGCGTCAACTCTGAGGGAAGCTATATGTTGGTCGTTTGTTACTAACGGTGCCGAGAGTTCCAACGGAGAATCAGGATTCACAAAGACATTATCTTGAACAATGGCACCATTCACACGGATATTCACGACAGTCTCAGCCTCATTAGACATAAACTTGTTGCGCGTGATGAAGGTTTTGTTGGAAAGTAAAGGTGAATTCATCGTCATGACAATAACAAATTTAACCACATTGTTTATAAATTCATTCTCAATAATATCAGTAGATACAGATAGCCAATCATTATACATCAATTGAATTAATGGATTCTTGTAATACCAGTTCTGTACTAAATTATTTCGAAATATATTTCCGTACATCTTAATAGTAATGTCGTGTGAAGTTGCTATAGGTATATTAATAAGAGGTGAGCGAGTTATAGAATTATTGATAAAGGAATTATTGGAAAATTCCACTTTGGCTGCCATCGCATTCGACTGGAGTGACCCTATGTAAATGAATGAGCGCATCGTGTTTAAGTTATCCAACATGTTGTTGATAAATCGAAACGAGAATAAAAATCGAGAATTGTAGACATCGGCAAAATATACGAGGCTTTTATCTGACCAATAATCATTGACTTGGTGATGAAATCGGACGTTGTCGATGGTAATGGTCATGTTACCTTGGGTGCTGCCACTTTTCATATAAAACAAGTAGTGATAGTTATCCCACATTTCCGAGTTAGTGAGTTGCCAATGACCTTTAACGTAGCTGCTACTGTGAATAGCCATTTGCCCGCAGCTGTAGATATTGCTGGAGTCTATAGCAAAGTTTCCGCTATTTCGTAAGGAGATACAATGTCGCTGAGCTCGTGCGACGTTCGAGTTAACTATCGTGACGTCGGTGTTTCCGGTTTGTTGCAACTCAATGGAGATGCCGTCTTGTTTAGCGTTGTACGCCGACACATTCGTCAATCTGATGTACGGCGTAATCCATGATGTTTTGATATACAACAGGTCAGCGTTAGAATGAGTGAGAGTGACGTTGGATATTTCGGGAATTATTCCTGAGATACGAACTCCCTGTTGTGTGTTACTGATGAGGACATTCACCAGCCGAGATGTGAATATGTCATTTTGGGTTGCTAGTAGTCTCCTGCTCACAGGTATTTCTGTGGGTGCAGGCTGTGTAACTGGCTCTTCCGTCAGTGGTTTAGGTTTATCAGTTTTACCATCGGTTACAGCCGGACCCTGTGACGTAGGAATAGAAGTCCAAGGCGTTGATGTAGCATCTATAAATTACACCACAAAATGTACTGTTATGAAGTAGATGATAAATGATAAATAATGGAAGAATATTGCATTGATATATTATGCTTTAGTTCAAATAGCTGGTTTCTAGCTATAGAGATATTTCACGTTACCTTATAGATAACTGTAACTACAAATGGAAAATAAAATAATATTTGGGACAATGTGGCTATCTGGCTAAACATTACAAAAAACTGATAATATCACCCACTGTGGTTCACAAAAAAAACCTGGTAAGGGCACATTTAGGCAAAAAATGCCTTAAAGCCAGCATGCTCATAGGTTATAGGAATAAGTAGCACTTGTTGTATGGTTATGTAAAGCCTTCTCTGGTGTAACTCCTCTTCAAATACTATGTTGATAGTCTCTATTGAATTTTCCCCCTCCGCTATCATCATTTCATTGTGAATACTGATCAACTATCACAACATGAGGGTAGTGCGCGACATACGTATGTTATCCTTATTCAGCCTAGTAGTAGACCAACAGTAGTGCAGTGCGTGGTCATGGTATTCCAAGGAAGCGCAGACAAACTACACTGGCATAAAGGTGTGACTGAGAACATTGGAGCCTATGGAATCATTCACTGATATCAATTTAAACTGATTCAGTAAAAATTTTACCAACTGTGAAATAAAGCATCTATGGTCTTCCTTGTTCTCAAAATTGCTTACCTCATTACACAGCTGTCAGATGGACAATTTGTCACAGTGCAAATGTCTACTGTTAAACATGATATAATCGGTCAGTCATTATGCCTACATGGAATTGGCTGACGCAGATTTCAGTGTATCGGTCTATTACTAACTAAAAAACCAGGCAGGCAGACAAAAACCGTAAATACCTTAGACTCTTAGTTGGTACATTTCTACTCATAACTACTGCATTCCCATCATAAGTGTAACCATAAAAGTTCGCTTCTTTTGTCAGTTTGGATGAAAAAGTTTGAATATTTTCACAGCAACAATCTGTGTTATGGAATAAGTAAATAACAAGAGTGCGCGAATAATTATTACATCATCAATATATGTTGAATGGTGGATGACCATGAAAGGAGAGCAAATGGTAGATGAATGTATTTTATTATAATCCATTTTATCATTTAGAATTTTCTAGCATGTTGTAATGGAGACCTCATATAGTTTGTGAAATCCCTGACTGAATGTAGTTTCAGAAATATATATGCTTGGGGGGGGGGGTCTATCTCCACAACTAGAATAGAATATATGCATGCAGAGGCATATAAATTTTCAGTTAGTTAGTCAGTTAAGGAATGCACCACTGATGGAACTCGAACCCACAACCTCCTGATAACTGCTCTGATGCTCTACCAACTGAGCTACAGGTGCAAGGTTGAGAACCACTGATATTAGTAACTCTGTGTAATTTAATCGCACCAAGAATTACTTATACTAGGAATGAGTTGTTTAAACTAAGAAGGAGTACTTGCAAATTGAACGTGTGCAATTATTCAAACTTGAAGGACAGTGGCCTTTATTCTGCTAGAGGCAAAAGAAGTGGGAAATGCTCTCTAGACATAAATAGTCTTAACTGTCTCGGACATCATGGTGAACAAGGACCTATGGAAACAGTGAAGCATGCTGCTGGCGGCGAGTTATATGCCGTGGATTTAGGTGAGCGTCATTGCGGAGGTGGGCATGTCCAACGGAATATACCAATGCGAATACATCCTCGACGATTTTGTCCCACTCGTGTTCATCATACACAGGAATACAATCTTGCTGTACCACTTACGGACTCGGTCCAGTATCAAAGGTATTCATCATCTAGAATTAAGGTCCTCGTGACGAATACTAAATCAGTGCATACAGGCAACAAATGCGACATTCTTGTGAATAACTTTGTTGCAACGAGATGTGATATTGTTTTGGTAACGGAAACCTGGTTGCGGGACGATGGCGACAAGCTCGTTATAAGGAAACTACAACCAATTGGATACACGTTGCATCATGCCACTCGCAAAGGTCGTGATGGCGGCGGTGTTGCTGTGATCTGTCGTGACTCATTTAAATCTCACAGTTCCTCAACATTTGAGCTGCTTGAACTCTTTCTTAACAATTTGCGTGTAGTTGTAGTCTATCGCCCGGAATCGTCTCGCAGCGAGTTCCTGAGGGAATTTGCCGAATTTCTTGATGACGTTGCGCTGTCTAACTGTGATTTATTGATTGGAGGCGACTTTAATATCCATATCGAGAATCCTGAATCGTCATTCGCTCGTGAATTTTTGTCTCTTCTCGATCAGCATGGACTTCAACAGCACGTGAATGTACCGACGCATGAAGACGGAGGTCCCCTTGACCTCATTATCACATGATTTGTGTTCTACCGTCTGTATATATACCTGCGCTGTAATTCTATTTTAACCACCTGATGAAACATACTGTTTATGCACATAAGTTTGTGATCAATAAACCAGTTACTCTATATTAGAGGTTGCCCTTTATCTTTATAGTTACTATAAATTAGACTAGCACAGCAACCCACCCGTATACTTAGTTAATAGTGATATCTATTTGACCTAGGTCTTGACCTATCGACACGCGTAGTGAAGCAACGTGTCAAATCATCGTCATAGCTAAAAATAGCAGCAGACTAGAGTTCTGCATTAACAGATGCGTGTATCAATAATACGTGTGTAGTGTACTTTATGTGATTTCATTTCAACAAGAAAGCTTCATTAATAACTTTATACTGGTATAACAAAAAAAATATTTGGTGAGCTGGAAAACTAATGCGTTACAATTTTCTGAAAAAATTGGCGGGTACATTGGTGTACCAATCGCTACCCAGTTGGCTTGACAAGTGTCCCAATAATTCTGGACGACGTGCGATGTTCCGGAAGAGAAAAATCCCTCTCCGATTGTCCTAACTACGCATTCTTTATCCATTCATGCAGTCATTCGCAGGATTTGCTACGACACTAAAGCAACTCAACAATTCACCAAGCCAAAAACTCATGAAATCCACCACTTACCAAGTCAACAACTCACCACTCATGCAGTCGAGAGTAACGTCTTGGTGATGATAACACGTGCTGGAACTCTGAGGCAGTGAGTAAGTGCAGTCGGTGAGAGTGGTCTCCGAACCGTTACAGTGGACATCGTGCAGTAGGACCGGAACGGTGTTGTCCGATATAGCATACCGGCGTTGTCCGGTATGTAACAAAGCTTTGTTTCTGAAGGGTACACATGTATGATGAAAAAACACTGGTCAAAACATGACGCACACAGTAGGCTCAATTTAATTCGACGGTTGGTCAATTACTTCACAGATTCCGTGTTAAGTCAATGAGTCATTTCATTCATTCCATTCTTAAAGTCATTAAGTCAGTCATTCATCAATTTCATCAGTTAAGTGATGAGAAATTCGCAGAACATACTTTGTCTTTGGAGAGACGAGTCGCAAAAATTTTTCTAAGGGAACCACAATGGTTACACCCATAAACATCAAGTTTATTCATATATTATAAATAATTTGGATAATGCAAGATGCTGTTGTATACTAGTGTATCGAAGCTTCAACCTGCATTTCACCTAAATTGAAGGTTCATGTTGTTCCTTTCAAGTGTATTACTCTAGGCAATTATAAGCCAAGTGTTTGCCAAATTGATGTCATATAACTCATGACTCTACGGTTTGTTAGTTTAGGAGAATTATTTTTTGCTGGCATTACGTGTATTGCTCAGTGACCATAGTATTTGACCTAGTTAGCCATAGACATACACTTTGTCATTCTTAGTCAATGTGGAAGGCTCAGTTGGGCTAGACAGTGACGACGTGTGCATTTTATAGCCCTTGGGTGTTCATTGACAACGAGCACGATCGTAATATGTCTCTTATTGCCAATGAATTGCTATGCTTTGCGAGAAACAAAATTAAATGTATGCCAGGTAACACTATTGTAAAACGGTGTAGTGACTCTTTATGACGACACTGACATCGATAACTCTAAGCGACTGGCATTCGACACAGTCGAACCGCCTAATGCGCGGTGTGTTGATCGGATTGGCGTTAATAGAAAAATCAAGTTCTGTCCAAGACATCAGGAACTATTTGATGGTGGCTTCATCCGACATTCTCAGTTTGTTGCATGCAACTTATCTAAGCAGTAAGCAATCCTATCAGTAAAGATTGTATAGACATGACCAGCATTTTATCCGGGATACAGCTGTTGCGATGTGATGTGAGCTACTTGAGGATAATGCGGCATCAACCGTTCAGAAAATTGAACTGAAACACGATGTTCGTGAGTTGAAGAGCAGGTCATCTTTATACACGACTGTGGCGAAAAAAACTCAAGTTTCTACGCAAGTTGATGCTGAGCAAATTGGTACCGATGGAACGAAGAGAGCTAGAATTAGTAAATGCAGCGGGAAAATGAGAAATTCATCTACAGCGATAATAAATGAACCGGAGACAACTGCTGTTCATGTGAGCTGCAATGGTGCTAAATGATAGTTTTATGTAGCATGATGGTGTCATCATCCATCGTTTTTTCAATACTATACAGAAATTGAAGTCACCAGGGTGATATCATAAAATGTCCGTGGCCTAAAGACTAGGCTAGTGTCATTTCGGGATGTCCTTCACCAATGCAATATCCTCACCACACAAGAACATTGGTTGTATGATCAGGAACTGGGGCTATTCTCAAACATCTCAAGTGTGATGGATTCTTACATGCAATCCTTGACTGGCAGGCAATATGGAGAGCTGTTGGATTTTTGTGGCCTAAGTCCCTGGCGCCCCATGTTAGTTTTAAGGACTTTGGGGATAAACGTTTGATTGGGCTTGACATTAAGGCTAATGGGCAAACTACAAGAATTATTAACGTCTATCTCTCTTATGAATGAGAGGATAGTCACGTTGATTATACTGATTATCAGGATCTTGGCAACCCTTAGAGAATCTGATGATACTCGCACACATGTTATATGTGATTTTGGCAAGTCTTTGTTCAATTTTAACCGATGCTTGTCTCCTAACTCTCGATTTATTTACATGTCTCAGACTCTCATGTCTCGACTTCCTGGCTCGGCCATATTGTTACTATGCAACAGGCATTGTAAAATCCTGCATGAGCACAATCGTATATATGATCATGTGCCTTTATATATGTTGTGTGACTTTGGACAGATTCCTTCAGGTGATAACAATGAGTTTTTTTATGAATACCAGGCTGAATCAAATTTTGTTGAATGGTCTAAAGCCACAGTTGATATGCTACAGGGTAATGACGATAGAACCAAAGAGTTATTATGTCAGATTGATTTTCCCCATGAGGCCCTTACTTGTACAATTGTATATTGTATTGATGAAATGCACAGGTCTGCTCTGTCCATTTTTCAGCTGTTAAGCAAGTTTTAAAAAATGATAAGTGCTATTTGCCCGGTTGGAATGTTGCAGTGAGAAATGCACATGCCGCTGAAGCATTCCTCGTGTGGGCAAGTGAGGGGAGACCCAGATACGGCCCTCACCACCGACAATATGGTAAACCGTCGTAGGAACTTCAAGAACTATAAAATATGTAAAATTAATCGCGAGTGTCACAAGGCCTATGCTATTGCTAACTCGCTGTTAGCAGATGATGACAAACTGTTTTGGACTAATGTCAAAAAAATAGATGCTCCATAATAATTTGTTGTAACCAAATACGCTGGAGAGCATGTCTGGTGATAGCGTGGCTAAGATGTGGAAAGCCCATTTTGAGAATATCGTCAACTGTATTGTCATAGAATCTTTGGAAAAATGTGTCTTACATTATCCTCTGGTTAACAACCAGTTTGACTGCAATATTTGTTTATGATAAAAAAAGTAGCAGAATAATGCCATAATTGAAGTTAAATGAAGCTGCTAGACCAGATGGTCTCCAAGCTGAAGCTAAACACCTGCGTTACAATCGCGATATTATTCGTTTATTATTATATATCTGTTTATATCTGTTATTTACTTTTTGTGCATGCATATTTACTCTGAACGATGATTTGTACAACTGTTGTTCCGATAACCAAAGGGAAAATGTGAAGTTAGGTTTGAAATGCAAGTACAGGCCAGTTGCCTTAGCAAGTGTTGTCTCAAAATTTCGAATTAATTATTTCATCGCGGATTGAAAAGTATTTATGTACGTCACACAAACAAATCGGCTTTAAGCCAAGTCACTCAATTGACCAGTGCGTCTTTTTTCTCAAGGAGATAATCGATTAGTATCAAAGAAATTTTAATGATGTTTACGTGCTTTTGTAAGCCCAAAAAGCCTTTGATAGATTGAACTACTGGCAATTATTTAAAGTTTTGATTGACAAAAATGCGCCTTTGTTTATTGTCAGCATTATTGTGTACTGCTATAGAGAGCAATGCTTTAGAAAAAGATGGAATTGAGTAACTGCCTATTTTTTTACTGTAAAAAATGGTTTTAAGCAAGGTGGGGGTCTTGTTACCGAAATTTTTTGCCATTTATATTGATCAAGTTGTATATAATAGCCAATAGTAAAGGTTGCTTAAGAGTATCAGCTTTGACCATTTGTTTTACGCGAACAACAAGGTGATTATAAGCCCTTGTGCAGCCGGAATTGTTGAATAAATGTGATAAATATGATTATGAGTACGATATAAAGTTCAACTGTAATAAATCTGTGGTTTATAGACCACATCTAAATGTGTTGTCATGAGATTTAATGTGAGCGCGAATATATTTTTTGGAGGTGGTCGACTCGAGTATGACAAAAAGTACAACTTAGGAGTGATTATTGGAGAGGGGTGTCTTGATGATGAGGATGTGCATCCATCAATGTGGTAGGTATACACGGCGATTCTCCCGATATATTGTGATAGCAATCGGGGGGAGAAGCAGCTCAGTTCCGACGCGCCGCTGGTGTTTATATATAGAGCGGGGGAAACGCAGCACGATTTCTAAAGGTCAAGCGTGGTTATTGTGAGGTTATTGTCCAATCGGCAGCGCCATATCTCAAAGAGACCGCCCGCTATTGTTCCCGTGACTGAGTTTATATAGTCACGTGCGCGATGTCAGCAGCGCTACATCTCAAAGAGACCGCCCGCTATTGTTCAAGTGTTCAATACTGTCCAATTTATTCTTTCAACGATCTATTCTAACATAAAATGTATTCTAGCATAAAGTGTTTAGTATATTTGAGTGAATCGGTTTACTTGACGACTGGCTGAGTCAAAAGAGATTCTGAGGCCAAGTGCATGTCGATCTAAATGGCTTAGAATGTACTGTATAGAGCCAATGATAGCTAAGAAAAATGCTTGATTCTGGCTTCTTGCTACATACTTCAAACATCAAAATTCACTGTTCTGAGCTTGTAGTCATCTTGAGGTTATTTTTTTATTTTAATTTATTTATACATAGGCTGACTACCGAAGTAATCGTTGTGTAGGCCAATTTTATTTATGACCCTTTACAAAGCTAGCCTATATGGTTAACACGACAATTTGATTAGCCCCTCTTATAAGGGGTGGGGTAAAAACACCTAATGTGAAAACCCACCGAGTCTGGGCAGACAATTGACCTTTTTCGATTCACACCACTGGTTCCAGATGTCTGCATACGAGCTACATATGTCACACACTCCGCTAAGTCTATATAAGGTCAATGGTTTTTTACAATAAGATGGTGACATAGCGGGGAGGTAAGCGACATAGAGATCATATATAGAGCATCTGAAGCACAGCAGACGTCAAAGGGAAAACCCTCTAGCAGAACCACACTGCAAGGGCTAACTAGACCCCCATGGGCAATGGGATTTAAGGCGCTATGGGATTCAAAAGGCCACAGTTAGTATACTGGTTACAGCGGGATTTGAACAAGGGACCCCTGGATTCAAGCGCTCTAACCACTACGCCAGCTGCCCCCGCAATGCACCGGTAAGTGATAGTAGTCGGATAAGTAAGTAATACGGAAAGTAGAACATGCTTCAACTCAGAAATCGCCTCGTTTGTACCCAGTTATCATTCACAATAGTGGCATCGTGCGGCATACAGCATTTGAAGGTGAATTGCACGCAATGATTTATCTTTGTTATGTTTCATACGGTTAGAAGGTATCTCCTATAGCCTACATGCACTCACACAACAAGGCGGATGTAAATAGATGTGTCGTCCGAATGATATATATATATATCGGCCATTCATTCGAAAGTCAACAACATTCATTTAGTGTGATACAACGAGTGATATCTATCGACTACTGTTTATTGCTTGTCGAACCGGCATATACCATCGAGAGTAATAAAAATAATAATAATAAACTAATAAACTTAAACTTTATAATAAATAATAATATTGATTTAGAGTGCCACCCTTATTATGCATTTTCAGTGACACTTTACAGTAATTGTGTTGAGTATAACATCAATATAAATTTGCATACACACTAAAATTTTAATATAGTCTAAATGGCTAACGTTAGAGTAAAATAATATAAAATAAACAATCACAGTAGCAATAAAATACCTGATAGATACAGTATTAAAAATTATCCATTAGCCCCTGAAATCAATCATGATAAGTCCCCTAGTAAATAGTTAGTCGAGTGGTAAGAACACCGGACTCGTGACCGAAAGGTCGCGGGTTCGAAACTTCCCGCCAGTCGACTTTTCGGCGGTGATCCTTAGCAAGTCATTTATCCCCGATTGCTGGAGTCAACCCGTCTCTAAAATGGGTAGATGCTCGATATTATCCTTGGCGGGGTGATATGTGAGTGTCGAAGGTATTGTATATGCGCTAAATAGCTACCAAAAAACATTTCGTTGTAAACCGCATCTGAGAGCCTTTCTTGGCTGATATTTGCGGTCTATAAATGTTGTACGTTACCTTTATTTACTTTCATAATGCGTGTAGATCGTTTCAGCCACGGCATAGGATGGTTTACAAAACTATTACCTTTGTAATTAACCTATCTCCCACCGATCACACTGAGGTAATGGCGGTCTGTGATTATTCAGCAAATAGCAATGCATATAGCCACCCGTGCGATGTATGTGTATATATAATGCTTTATTTGTATTATCTTTTTAATATCGTTGTACATATTGATCGGAAGCCGCTTGTGCAGCACCACCCAGCAGGATATGTAGTTTGTACCCATTTAATTTATAGACGGCTTAAAGACGCGTCTTGCTCCTCCAATCGATCGAGCTCGCCAATCCAGAAGGAAACGTATTAATCATCGTTAAATGCATGTATCATCTAATATAATAAAGGTGGTTTCCCGTCTGTCTGTCTGTGTTTGTGTCGGTTGGTTTGTTATTGAACCATGCCCAGGGTCTAGAGTTTTAGAGCCAACGGCTGTATAGTTTCTGAAAGTAAATTAGCCTGGGGATTTCACAAATTACCAAAGTTCTTCATTAGGATAAGGTACGACTTTTAAAATTATTTTTATGTCATATATTGTTGTCTCCCCTTACCTAATCTATTATAATAATAATAATAAAAGAAAAAATGAGGTGACACCTTTTGAGACTAATTGAATTTATTCGTAAACAAGCTTTCGCATATACGTAATATGTTTCTTCAGGCTTATCGAATGAAATTGATCAACATGTGGGAGTGCAAGAAATTTATACTAATTTGCAAAAATCTGCAAAAATACAAATTTGTAATTTCTTGCACTCCCACATGTTGATCAATCTCATTGGATAAGCCTGAAGAAGGTATTACATATATGCGAAAGCTTGTTTACGAATAAATCCAATTAATCTCAAAAGGTGTTACCTCATTTTTTCTCTTACTTTTCAAAGACTGAAACGGCTACATATATTATATAATAATAATGTACATTTATTTATACTTAAGATACAAGAGCGTAAAACGAGAATTGATAACGTTATGTATGTACTTTTTCGTTTCACTCTTAAACTTTTTCACCAAAAACTGACGGTAGAAACGCGGTATTTAATAAAGCAAATACGCACTGAGTAACAAAAGCACATTCACACCCGTCTTTCTTATGTTAAAAGAAAGGTCAATGATTCGATAACACGATGCAGTTGTTCTCACCTGCGAACTTATGATTTCGCAGGTGTATGAAATCTTTGGATTGAATTGTATAATTGATATTGTATATTTGATTTGGCAATAATTATTAGTCTAGCTGTTGGAGTCCGCGATTGAATTTATATGAGCTTAAGATGAGTAGATAAATTATTGCATTTTGTACATTAATAATTCAGAGCATGACACTGTTTTTATCTGTTAATTTTAATATTTATTATTATCACCATGACACGGTCCACTGCAACGTTTTGTGCGTTGCGCGCATGAAAAAACCTGTCTGGTTCTACCGTGTCGAAAAGCTCTAGCGAGCGCCGCAGCAGCGATAGTAGATATTGCAGTGAATTTAGGTTATTTGATTATAAATGATATAAATATAGCCTTTAAATATATATATATATATATATATA
>WURV02197158.1:0-11919 GCA_011762755.2 Epimenia babai
TTGTGATCTATATCTCCGCAGTGAGCCATAAAGGTGTTACCACTTAATTTGCTTATATTTGAACTGACTCACACGGCGACCACAATGAGTTCTATTCTCTCCCTACAGTTATACGCCAAACTGTGCAAATCTCGCATAATGCCTGTCTAATTTCACTTGAAATTAATGTGCACGGTTGTCGAAGGCCGCAGAGCCACCATGAGCAGCTAATATTTTATTACTTCAGTAAACTTTGTACGCCGGAAATATCATGTGCGCAACTCAACTATTTTTGTTGGCATAGGATTTTAATATAAAAGGAATAACGTGATTATAACATTTCGTATATGAGTAAAGAAATCATAAAACATTTGCGTTCTTGTATATTCTGTAGAGTACACGAACAATTGCACATGTTATTAAGCACGAATTCTATGGAAAAGTTCTCAGCTACTACGACCACGTTGGGATTACCTAAACCGACCATGTCGCTCCGGCACTCTGACAAGACGAAAATGCCGATTCCTTGTTACACACAGCTACTATAGTACCGTCATCTGCCATGGCGTTGCTTCCTTTTTTACCGTCGTGGCACATAAAATTGAGACTGCAGTTTGAAGGTTCAGTATAACATTTATAGATCGCAAGTATTAGCCAATGACTGCTCTCAAATAAGGCTCACATGGGATGTTTATGGCAGCTATTCTGCGCAAATACTATACCTTCGACGCTCTCACATGACACCCCTCGATGATATCAAGCGTCTAACCATTTTAGACTACTTCAGCAATCGGGGATAAATGACTCGCTAAAGATAATCGCAGATAAAGACGCTACTTATAAGCGATTCCTAACCGTCAACATTTCGGTTACGACCCTAGCGCTCCTACCACGCAACTATCTGCCTTTTCTTAGTATGTTTCGAGCACCAAAATTTACTAACTTAAATCTCATATTGCACACAACCCTATAGAGTGCATAGTATAGACCCTTTAGGAAGTGATACATCGTTTGTATAATGCGTTGTTGCTCTGCTTACCATTAGCAAGCTAACTGGGAATTAGAAATTCAAGCACCTCATTGACCTACCTTAATATACGTTAAAATTAGTTTACGTTATTAGTCAATGAAATGTTGCATTTCCTGCTCGTGTTTCTTTTTGCGATATGGCGCACGGCGGAAAAACATGACTGTATATGGGCGTAGTAGGTGGCTTCGGTTATTTCGAGAAGGAAAATGTTTTGGAGTAACAAGCACGATTCGAAAGGCGACTATTACATGAAATATCCAACAAACTCAAGTGTTATAGAGCGACTGTCTGTGTGAAACGCGCAGGTTGAGTGGATGGCATTGTGGCCGTACATCGTTCCTTTCTCGTTCTTGTATTCGATTTTTTCGGGGGTGATCGGACTTTGGCGATGTCGCTACTCGCGAGGCTTCGACCCCGTCTCGCGTGGCGTACGCGAATTTGTCGCTTGCGCTGACTGGTTGCAAGTAAGTGGCATGCACTGTAGACGTTGACAGGGGACTGTGCGATGTGTCACGTTTCTGTTTGCGCCATTTGGCTCGTCTGTTCTTGAACCAAACCTGCGTTGTTCCAGCAACAAAATTAACAGCCCACGTAGTTATAAAGGCCTCTTTGAATAAAAATCGTCTATTGTGCGCCAAATAATATTTTAAACCTGCGTTATTTCAAATGAATAAATTATGTTCTTTGAGAATAAACATCTGTGGGAAAAAAGATCTTCTATTGCCCGGGTAAGCAGTGGTACGTACAGCAAAATCGGAACCGAAAGGTCGCGGGTTCGAAACCGCCCACCCGTCGCGTTTTCCGCGAATATTCTAAGCAAGTCATTTATCCCAGATTGCTGGAGTAAACCCATCTCCAAAACGGGTAAATGGTCGATACTATCCTAGGCGAGGTGATGTAGGAGTGTTGGAGCTATCGTATATGCGCTGAATAGCTGCCAAAACATTTTATTTTAAACCTTTATTGGCTGATACTTGCGGTCTATAAATGTTGTACTTCACCTTTACGCATCGCGTATTGTACTCCAAATAATACCAACCGCATATCACGGGTTCTCTGTTGATATTTAATCCAGTCGAAAAACTCTAACTCTTTCACAGACCAAACTATTCTCCGGGGAAGGAAGTATTAGAATAGAGTTTTCTTTATTAAGATTATATGAGATTACGACTAAATGATTGTCAGGAGAAGCCGTATATAATCGTACGACATCCGCAAACAAACCTCGACGCGTTCTTCCTTGAGATCCAATTTCGCCGCCAGTTGTTCTCGCAGAAGAACATCGGGGTAGTGCGTTTTGCCGAATGTCTCTTCCAACGACTCCAGTTGTTCCTCCGTGAAAATCGTCCGGTGCCGCCGTTTGCGCTTGTTCCCCACTCTGGCTAAGTCTGTGACGTTAAGCAGTCCCGGTAACGACTGGTACCCTGCGACGTTCATAAAAAGTTTCCAGTCATATCGATATATGCGAATACTATTCCTATATAGGGAATATCATAAATACGTATTGAATTGAATAAGGGTATTTGGGTTAAAGTATTATTTCATAAAGCGGTAGAATATTAAGAGTATTATTAACTTAAACAGCGTTGATATACGTCACCTAGACAGGACCTAGTGTTCGCTTCGCGGATGAATTCAACACCCCGTTTATTTCCAAATTAAAGGCTTAATTCTTAATTCGAATATCCAATATATACTTCGCCAAGTGCAATAAACAGATAGGGGTAGGACACTTGATTTTTCCATCGTGAGCACAAACTTACAGTTTTGGGCAGTATTATGCATATTTTTGTATATTCACAGAAGTGATTATATACAATTTATACCCGACACGCGAACGATATTGGCTAAACAGATTAATATATTCAGAATATATGATATAATGAAACTATAAATGTAAGTTATTCATCAAACGATGGATGTGAATAGAGATGGGGAACAAAATATGAATACATAATATGTATAATCTGCATGTTAATTTACATGTCATGGAATCGAAATCGAAAGCGAATATTTTTGCAAAAAGCATGCAAAATAATCATAGTATCTTTGATACTTGGACTCGAATCAGATGTAGGAACTAAAAGGAACACCCACGGGTCTGCGTAGGGGTGGGAATTTGAGCAAGATCACAGCCAAAGGTTAGGATGAAATTTAAACACACCAGCACACACGTTAGTGGTGAAATAATGACAAAAGAGTGGACAGAAGAGGGAGTCGCGCCAGAGAGTCGGGCGGAGTGACTGTCACTCTAAACAAAATCGTACACATGCGAGTGTTGAAATCAGGGCAAAAGAGTGGTTAGAAAAGGTAATCAGACAAGATAGCCAGACGTGATGTTAAGAGGGTAGCCAATGCGGTTCTCTGAAAAGTTTGGGAAGAAATGCACAGAAAAAACCTATACCTAGTACCATCAGAGGTATAGGTTTTTTCTGGGCATTTCTTTACCACGATCTAATTACTCAACGTTAATATAAAACAGATCTTAGCCCAAAAAGCGTAGTTCGTTACATGAAGATTTACAGCTGATATTAAGAAGGTATGGAAGGGTAAAGTACAACATTTATAGACCTTTATCAGCCAATAAAGGCTCTCAGCTGCGGCTTACAATAAAATGTTTTGACAGCTATATACAATACCTTCGACACCCGCATATCACTCCGCCAAGGATAATATCGAGCATCCACCCATCTTAGAGACGACTTTACGCCAGCAATCGAGGATAAATGACTTGCTGCGGATCAACGCAGAAAAGTCGACCGGTGTTCGGTTTTAGTACCCGCGACCTTTCGGTTACGAGTCCTTTTCTCTTACCACTCGAATAACTGCCCCCACTTTAATATCACAGCACTCCACTATGGAGTTTTTTCTTTTCCATTCTGTCTGTCTGTATATAGAGTATCTATCTCATTAATTCATTAATTGCACAAAGCCTCTTCATATTTATTATTAATTGGACAACTGTTCAGATGTTTCATCTACCCTATGCATTATAGAACGGTCTATACATTTCACAGTAGCTGGTTATCTTGTTATTCGTGCCTGCCAGCGGCAGGGGTGTGCGTTTATATGTGGAGATAAAGGCGATGAGTCCTTAATCGGGAAATTTCTTTCTGAGACCGTGATTGCGCGAATCGAGCGTTAATTAGATCACTGCTTTCGCTCCGCACGATAATCGAACGTAAATCTTGGTCCGACATGACGGATCAACTTGACCAATCACGGAGGGCGTTACGATAACATCTAACATGATTTGCATAATATTCCAATCATAATTGTTTGGCTGCAACTCATACAAATCGACACACTATGGGATTAACAAATTACCTGACATTTGGCTGTACTAAGTGACCTGATTAATGCATACACAATTAATTGGGCGCGAAATAAATAGTAATTATAGGAATTTAGGGGGTTATATCGGGTTACAGAAAGCTCTTTTATCATGAAAACACCATGAACTATGACAACATGTCTATTCTATTCTCTGTCCCTGTAGCTCAGTGGGTAGAGCACCAGACCGGTTATCTGGGGGTCGTCGGTTCGAGTCCCATCAGGGGTATAGGTTTTTTCCTGTGCATTTCTCTCCAGCTATTTATAGAACCACATTGGCTATACTAATTACCATCGCATATTCTTATAAGTGTATATTATATACCCTAAACACCCTCAGCTCACTGTCCCTAGTCACTAGTTTCACTTTGTTTCGATCCACTCATACACATTTATCTCCCAGCTACCTTTTACATTCATATCTCTATTATATACACTAATATCTCACTGTTACACTATACACCTATATGTCACTGTTACCCTATACAGTCATGCCTAACTGTTATCCTATACAATTACACTTCACTGTTGCTATACACGCCAAACCTCACTGTTACCTATATAGTTATACTTCGCGTTTATCCTGTACAGTCATACCTCACTGTTACCCTATATCAACACACCTCACTGTTACCCTATCAGTCAAAACTCCTGTTACCTATGCAATCATTCCTCACTTCTTACCTAAATAATCATGCTTCACTCTGACTCTATACGGTCATGCCTTACTGTCACCTTATGTACATATATGTCCCTGTTACCTACTACAGTCACATACCTCACTGTTACCCTATGTACCTATATGTCACTGTTACCCTATACAGTCATATAACTCACTGTTACCCTATATGCCAATAGCTCACTGTGATGTTTCCGTTTTATATCGAGAAAAAATTGTACGGAAGTTACTAATTTTCAATTTGAAAATATAACAAGTAAATTTGAAGTACAACATTTAGAGACCGCTATCAGCCAATAAAGGCTCTCCGATGCGGTTTACAATGTTTTGGCAGCTATTCAGTGCATATTCAATACCTTCGACACTCGTATATCACCCCGCCTAGGATAGTATCGACCATCTACCCGTTTTGGAGACGAGTTTACTCCAGAAATCTGGGATAAATGACTTGCTCAGGATATTCGCGAAAAGATCGACTGGTGGTAGGTTTCGAACCAGCGACCTTACGCTTCGCTTACGAGTCCGGTGACCTTACCACTTGACTAACTGCTTCCCAAATACAATGTTGCAATAAATGTAGTAATTTCCACTGACACTAGCTATTATTACTACAGCGCCCCCAAAAAGTTGCCCTTTTCTCTTTCTTTTTGAGTTCAACTAGGCTTTCGTATATACAGGTATACTTTCTTTTCTTTACGTACGTCTTGATGACTCGGGCAACCCCACTAAAACTAAGCGAATGCGTTAAAAGTTTTGGCATGTGTCTAAACACCGCCGTTTCGCGGACATTGGGAGATGTGTAAGCGTGAAACAAACCGACGGGTCGAGAGTTGTCGACACGATTGACTGAGTGTCATTTGGATTAAAAAGACGTTCCTGTGGTAACGGATAATTTTATACGCGAGATCACAGGGATTAGAAGTCGATTAAGGGTTTCGCTTAGCGCGCTTTGATAACACGGTAGAGGTAATGTATGCGGTATTAATTAGTCATATCGAGACACGAGTGACAGATCACTCGGTGAACACAAGTATGTGTGACGGTAATAAAGTGGGAAACGTGCAGGTGTTGGCATTATATCACATTCGCTTGTGTTTGAATTAAGAAAACCGATTATACGCTGTATATCTCGCCAGAGAACTGACTGCCATAAAAACAGCAGTAAATCATTTTCTATACAATTTATAGTTATAATATTATCGCCGCAGTAACTGAAATCCCTCGCGGCCGTTTCTAATACTTTAACGCCGATTACGATTGGGATTGTATAATTCGACATCCGTGTAGGGTGCGAAACGTTTTTAGAAAGCCACAATATTTCAACGTAGAATAGTAAAATGATATTTCTATTTTCGTTACATACATCGTATTGGGTGAAATGACGCCGAAATTTCACCAAATGAAATCCAACATGGCGGGAATGACGCCGTGAAAATAGTCGTAATGTATTCGTGTGTTTGAACAAATCAAAGACAATTAATGTTATTAAAAGCATATAGCCGAATAGTTAAGGTGCTAGACTCGCCACCCGACGGTCGCAGGTTCGACATCGGTTATAGGTCGACTTATTTGTGATCCTCAACAACTCATTGATACCTGATTGTTGGAGTACATCTATCTAGAAAATGTAGACATTAGACAATTAGATTCAGGATCACATTACGGGCATATACCTGAGTGTATTGAGGATTTTTTCACGTCAAGTGTATTTGATACAAGTATTGTATGTATTCATAGGCTGATTACCGGAGTAGTCGTTGTGATAGGCCATCATAGGCCCTTTACAATGGTAGCTTATTAATGTGGTTAAAACGACAATCTGATTAGCCTCACTTATATGGGGTGGGGGAAAACACCTAGTGTGAAAAACCCACCGAGTCTAGGCAGACAATTGACCTTTTTCCATTCACGCCACTGGTTATAAATGTCTACATATGAACTACATATGTCGCATACTCCGCTAAGTCTATGATAGGTCCATGTTCATTTACAACGAGATCACGACATAGCGGGGAGGTAAGCGACATATAGAGCACATATAAAAGCACAGCAAACGTCAGAGGGAAAAAGCCCCTACCCAGACCCCATGGGCAATGGGGTTTAAAGGCGTTTTCAGCCAGAAAAACGCCACAGTTAGTATACTGGTCAGAGCGGGATTTGAACCAGGGACCTGGATTCAAAGTCAAACGCTCTAACCACTACGCCAGCTGCCCCCTGATACAAGTATTTCTTCATTCTTCATATAGCTGCCGTAATCCAGCTCAGTGGTACTTGCTACCTACGAATGTTGTAATAGACTTTTTACAGTATAGGGTAACAAGTAGGAGTCTTCATAAATAGGGAAATGGTGATATATCAATCTATAGAACAACGGTGACGTAAAAGTGCATTGGCCGTATACTATAAGGCAATAGTAAATTGTATGACATATTCAGTGAAATATAAGTGTGTCAGGTAATATTCAGATATAAGTGTATATACAGGGTGGGCCAGAAAAGAGGAGCCACGTGTTTTACGAGGCATATTTGTATTATTTATGAATTTATGAACATATTTATTTCATATTTCACACAACTTGAAAGTAACTATTTCTCTGCATAACCCCCAATTTTAAACATCAATATTAATAAATATGGATTGCCACTAAATCTACTTGTGGACGTCATAAAATCAAGTGTTCGAAACCTATTGAAAATGACGTATAGTAATTTTAAGAAAAATTGGATTAAAATTGTCACCGTAGACTGCTGTGTCGATATCACATCAGCTTAATATACACGTGTACTATACTGTGATTAAAAGAACTGCTCAACATGCCCCCTTCTTATTGAAGAAGGTAGCGAATCGTGGTCGCCGCTCGTTGATGGAGTTGTCGATGAGATGGTCTCCCAAGCCTCGGTAGTTCTCGCGCATAGCTCCTCTGTGTTGCGAATGCGGGCACCTTTGTACACACGTTCTTGTAATGCCGCCCATATTCGAGACCCGGACTATGGGCCGTCCAGTATTCGGGTTCGATATAGACAGGAGCATTATTATCTAAGAATTCCCTAGTTATCCGTGCTGTGTGTGAACGTTCACCGTCTTGTTGCAAAACGTACTCACTGTCCAAAAACGCCCTTATATCCGGTAATAAACCACGCTGTAAAACTTGATGGCGGTAGTATTCGGCATTGACTTTTGCACCTTCATCAATGAACACAACACTTGTCTTGACTAATCTGGACACACCTACTGAAACCATCAACTTTTGCTAGAAATGGGGATCGCTCCTTCAGTAGGCATTCAGGGGTAATGTCGCGTTTACGGTGCGCATCGCAATAGACTCTGTCATTTTGTGTGTTAGTTGATGAGTACACGGTGAATAGTTTTTCATTTGTAAACCAAATTTGCCTTACAGTACGCTGGGGAAATCGATCTAACAACCTCTGGGAACGCTCAAGACGTTGAACTTCATTATTGTCAGTCAGCTCTTGTCCTTTACGCCGTTTGAGAGGTTATAGGTTCAAATCAAACTTCATCATACGCCTAACTGTTGACCTGGATATACCAATGTGCTTTGAAATTTCTCTTGAGCTCTCATGCATCCAAGAATTGTCAGTTTGGCTAAGAACTAAGTCCTCCACGCGACGTTCTTCCGACAGCAAACTGTACGTCATCTGCCCGAGCCCTTCAGACGTTCCACCGAGCCGGTCGCGTCTATCTTCCGTGTCACCTTATCTAATCCCCGCGCGTCCATGGTTTGATCGGAAATTCAGCCAGCATTCGTCTCGTTGATCATCCTTGCTGCCTACACACTTTTATTGCAATTAAATCTTCGATACCGTAAGAAGGCGTGGTACAAATTAATGAAAACTCGAATTTTCACAGAGAATCTAGGGTAGTTATGGAAAAGATGACGTCATAACTAATTGTGTAGGTTCTATGACGTCATATTTGTGTGCTTGACTGAGTAAATTACTGTAGACCCGTGAAAATTTGGGGAAAAAATACCCACTAATAGTGGAAATATGGCCTTGTAAACACGTGGCTCCTTTTTTTCTGGCCCACCTTGTCGATTAACAGTGTGACATAAGTGTATATGGCGACAGTAAGATAGATGTATATAGGGTAACGATAAGTGTTTAGGGTAACAGTGAGATATATGAGTATAGGGTAACATCCACGTATGGATGTTTAGGGTGACAGCGAGGTATGGTGTATATAGGGTAACAGTAAGGTGAGGTATGGCTGTATAGCGTAACAATGAAATATGGGTGTATATAGTAACAGTGGAAGGGGCGAAAAATATCCCTGAATAGTGAGGAGTGAAACGATCCACCTACCGTATGGGTGTACAGGGTAACACTGAATAGAAATATGGGTGTAAATAAATCATTGATTAACTACCGTAATACTTATCACAGTGAGAAAAAAAGGTATCCGCCTAACGTCGCTTTTCATATTTACCTAGCTATCTAACCGCTATCTAAAGGCAGGAATACTAGATCTGGAAGTTAAAAGGGCACGAATATAGATCTAAAAGTGATAAAGGGCAAGAATGCTGGATCTCAGGTTTGCAAATAGCACGAATACTAGATCTAAAATATAAAAAGGCAGCAATACTAGATTTAAAATTAAAAATGTCACAAATACTAGATCTAAAATCTAAAAATAGCACGAATACTAGATCTGAAATATAAAAAGGCAGCAATACTAGATCTAAAATTAAAAAGTCACAAATACTAGATCTAAAATCTAAAAATAGCACGAATACTAGATCTAAAATATAAAAAGGCAGCAATACTAGATCTAAAATTTTAAGAAGGCAGGAATACTAGATCTAAAATTTTAAAAAGGCGTGAATACTATATTTAAAAAATCGGCGAATGACCACGATATCATGCACGTTTGTCGAGTTACATAAAGATATGTACAAAATATTTGTTAATTTCGTTTCTTTGTTATGTTTTTCAATTTTTGACTATTGAATTATGTACATAATTGATTTTACAAATTTAATGTTTAAAAAAATTAAATATAATTAATTTAATCGTACGTTCTAATACATCATACATTTAAAACAACATCCCAAAGTACTCCAAACATGTAATTTAATCGCTAATCCACTTCATTGGCCTGCTATCGACAATGATGTATATATTAGGTCATTTTAAACAATCCAATGCGTAAAATAAACAAAATATTGAAAGATTGAAAAAAATGATGTTAGGCTACGTAAACGTTGACGGATACGGATTAAGAAAATAAAAGTATTCGAGTCAACTACGATCTCCAGGGAGATTACTAAACGCGCGCACTGCACATTGCTTTAACCCTTAGCACTCTGTTGTCATAGAATTGTATAGCTATAGTAATGTGATGTGCAGATGTCAGTACGTTAAGGGTTAAGCATGAAAAATTTCTCGAGGTTGTCGAAAAATAGATAAGAAAGAAACATATCACATAGTTAGAGTAGTCGAAGCGACATTTAAAATGGTAATCGCGGAATTTTAAAGCGCTCAGGCGAAGGAGATTCCATCACATCTCTCGTCGACCGTTTACTTTTCTACTTTTACCTACGCTTATCACATTGTTTACTTGTTTACTCTAAATAAAAAAGCTTCTCCATTTCAAAAGAAGTTGATCACCCAGAATATATTCTGGTGCTGTATCGCAGTTTTGTATGTTTACGCTATGATCCTACCCTCGATTTTGATATTTGTTTTTAAAGACTCCACGGCAATATATATGCCTTTTTGTTGTGATAGCTACTTTGCTACGTGCTTTTCGTTCATGTGTCAATGTTCTCAATAGAATTAATTCGCCTACCTCACGTCTTAGTGTTGGATACTTTAATATATGTAGACGTCACAAGAAATAATAGCCTTTTGATCCTTATAAAAGCTAATAACAATAAAAAAGTACATACTGAGTTAGTACACGGGTACTGTTTAATATCCATATCACCCTATTAGCAGTATTGCATACTCGGACAAGTGAGAAAACGAATCATCGTCATAGAATTTAGTAAATCGCGGTAAAAAGCGGCGTTCGATAGCGCTTCAGAGTCAATCGGATAAACTGAGAGGTGCCGTTTGACGACGTACGACATAGGGTGTTCTCAACACCCCCTTGACATCCCCGCAGATAAGCGACGCCTGACGACGGCCGATAGCGCTTGCTCGACATGCAGCTTGAACGGCAGCTGAGGAGCGCCGTGTGACGACAGGCGAAAACGCTCGCTCGACATGCTTCATGAAAATCTACCGAGAACCAAATGCGAAGCTAAATTTACTCACCGAGAAGCTCGTGTGAAAGCGCGGGGTGGAGATACGTGAGTGTGGACTGAGTGGCCCTTGAGTGGAGAAGTGAGTTTCGGCCGAGAATATCATCGATAGAGAACCGTGACGTTACTGGCGGTTTGGACGTCGTTGGAGATGGCGGTGTTGATGAAAAGTTACGCGACATGTCGATAGCCTTAGCCGGATCTGGGCGCCGAAAGTAACCCATGTCGGCCAACCCAAGGTAGTGATTCGCGTTAAGTAACTGTAAATACTGCACGAGAGCGGAATGGGACAAGTACGGGGTGGTGGGCAAGACGTGGCTGGTCATGCTGTTTGCAACTGCCAGTTTCAGTTTATCTGTTATGCGATAAAATTGACACAGAAATTCAACTCTATCTATTCTTAGCTTGCGTCGGTCTTTTCCGCGTTCAGAGACACGAGTCTTTGTATAGAACCAGTCTTTGTATAGAAGCGATAGATCTTACGCCACAAACGTTCTTCTTGAATTCAACTACAGTATCTTATGTGATCGTATTTCTTGTCTTCGCGACGATCTGATGACTGAACATCTGAAAGAAAATGGCGACAGTTGTACCGCAACGAAGGTATTGGACATGATATCCTTACCGATATTC
>WURV02197169.1:0-11919 GCA_011762755.2 Epimenia babai
GAAAAATCCCTAACAGAACCACACTGCAAGGGATACCCAGACCCCCATGGGCAATGGGGTTTAAGGCGCTTTCAGCCGGAAAAATGCCACAGTTAGTATATTGGTTAGAGCGGGGTTTGAACCAGGGACCCCTGGATCCAAAGCCAAGCGCTCTAACCACTACGCCAGCTGCCCCCACTGGTCGATAGGTTAGAGCCACAATCTAATCTGTAGCCAACTCATTGAGGACATTAGGGAAAAATTTATTCTTATATACACATGAAATAAGCATGATTGGAATATTGGAAGATATTGAAGTCGTTTATCAAAATATTTCATGAGTTTATTTTCAGTGTTATTCACATTAATACCCATATTAAAGTGCCATGAAAACTTGCTTATTTGTTGTTTGTTTGGGGTGTGTGAAGTATCTACACTCATGTATTTTGTCTAGACTACCTGCCAGTTCCTCTCTAATTCACACAGCATTACTTTTGTGTACTCCCAATGACTGAGTACTTGACACATTTTTGTAACGCATCAATCATCATCATCATAAAAATTTTCCTCTCAAACAGCATACATCAGTTGGCATCACCCAATAGACTGTGTGTGTGTGTGTGTGCTTAACTCTTATTGATTTTCACGAGTGCGGGATGTATACAGTTACATTTACTTTAATGTTACATATTGTTGAGTAAATATCGCATTATTTGCGATGGGGATATTCCCTTGGTGCCATTAGTGAGAAGCATTAACATTATTGAGTCTATAAATTTGTTTACTGTTGACACTGAATTCTAGAGTGGACTTTGTTTGCTCAATAATTTAGTATCACATTCATATAGTGCGCGTTAAAAGTTGTATTATGCCTGCCAAATTATGGTATTACTTGTATTATTGAGACGAGACGACTGTATTACGATGTGTACTTCACCATTCAGTTAACGGTGGTGTTATAGCCTATATGACATCCATTCTGTACCATCTCACAATGCTTGGGTGGTAATATTTCTGGGTTGGCGGTTTTTGAACTGTATTTGCTATAATTAACTGACTAGCTGAGTGAACTGCACCCTATTGAGAAATTCCATTAATAACCTGCTAGACTCTGCATCCAAACGTTTAGAGTGATTGCAAGCTCCAGTGGTAATCTGTATGTCCATTAGAACAACATGACCATCACCTGTCACGTGCTGCACTTTACCTTTACATAGGTATGCATTTGGATTAAAAAAGCAGTATAAGCT
Organism: Epimenia babai; assembly: GCA_011762755.2. Lineage (NCBI taxonomy): Eukaryota > Metazoa > Mollusca > Solenogastres > Cavibelonia > Epimeniidae > Epimenia > Epimenia babai. Next base: position 1,230 of record WURV02197169.1, read on the forward strand.
ATCAAGGCATGTTATACAGTTTGGAGATTTTTTATTTGTTGAAGTAGTTCATTGCGGAATTTGGGGATTTTATTGCTTGTTGTTATGGTTAACTTGACTTTGTCAATGGATTATTTAAATCAAACATCTCATTTACTCTTATAGGATACGCTAAACTAGAGTGGACACATTCATCTATTATCGTATCAATCTGCGTGTATCTTAAGTAGATAATAACCACAAAGCTTGCTGGGACAATGAATTCAGAATTAATATAAATTACTCATATTACCCTTTCATCCCCTTAGGTATGTTACCGAAAGCAGTCGCAGACAAGCTGCGCCAAGGTAACTCAGTCGGGGCAGAAATGTTTGAGATATGTACGATCTACTTTAGCGATATCGTCGGCTTCACCTCGATCTGTGGCAGGAGTAAGCCTCTCGAGGTTGTGGCTCTACTCAACAACCTGTACACGTGTTTCGATTGCATCATGGAGCAACATGACGTGTACAAGGTCGAGACAATCGGCGATGCCTGTGAGCTTTATTTATCACATTTAATTTAACTCTACTCTTACCTATTATTTTTTACTGTCATTTGTGTCAAGAGCATTATGCCAGTGCGATTTCATAGGTGTATCAAATAATGTTCTCCGAGCAAATATCCTGGTTTTTTATTAGATGAAGGAATTATAGGTGTGTGGTGGAATTAGAGAGGCGTAACGAAACGAGATAGTCCTCTCATTGTCTGTAAAAACAAAGGGATTAATCAAACACATGGCAGGCTGTGTCCAGGACAACGGTTACATCAAGGGATTGGTTATCGGGTTATTTATAGACAATCTACCAAGTAAGCCTTAGCTTTGTGGTCATATTACAAAATGACGGAAATAATAATAAACCGTCGACATTCACGTCCGTTTTTCTGGGTGGTTTACATTTACGATTCATTGCCTCATTAATTGCAGTAGTGTGCAAAAGTCAAAATAAAAACTTACGATCACAATTCACGGTCATTATTTCAATGTATTTAAATCAAAACAAAATTTGGCATCAAAAATCGTGTTAAACACTACAAATTGTCACAAAATGTCAATATTTTGTATGTCCACACTTGGCCTTAACAACAGCAGCGATTGTGTGGGGAACGCTTGCGAACAGTTTTTGGAGATATTCTTGCGGCAAGTTTCTCCAAATGTCGTGGAGGACTTCCCACAGTTAAGCAGAAGACACAGGCTGTCGTTTATTCTTCTCACTGTATATATAGTCCCTCACTGCCTCGATAATATTGAGGTCAGGACTCAGAGGGGCTCACGGCAGAAGTGTGCCACCTTAGTCAGGTGCTAAACATTGCTTGCCGCAAATTCTCTCACATTTCTCCGTTACTGACACAATTACTTTGGCTACCTGTTCAAAAACGAATAAAATTTGAGATAGTTATGTTCATGTATAGAGCTATTCATCATCTTGCCTCGCCGTACATTAATGAGCTCATATCATATTATGTACCTAGTCGTTGTTTGCATTCTGCTGACTTGCACCTCGCAACAGTGTCAAACTCATGCCGTCTTGTTAGTTCCAATAATCGTTCCTTTTCATGTTCTGGGCCAATATTATGGAATGTTCTGCCTCTCTCCCTCCATATGCAAACCTCTTTCGCGTCTTTTCTGTCACATCACAAAACTAATATCTTTACTAGAGCATTTCAATAATTCATTCTAGTTTATTTTGAATTTTGTGTATGTCCATATTTTTACCAATTTTTTTTACTTTTTTTCAATTTCAATTTATTCGATTCTCCCTTCCGGGTATACGAACATATTTTATATGCATACAAACACTGAAATATAAGAAATTAAACAACCTGACACAACATAATACTATGGTAACGGGGAGTCCGATAACTATGTGGTATCTTTCAAAAGGGTAAACTGCATTTATACGCTGCCTAGACACTTTATTACGCGTCCAATAACAATCAATCCGTTTTCTGCCGACATGAATATAGACACAGAGAATAATTACTGGAATACATGAAGGTCTATATCGCAGGCTTATTGGGTAGTCACATTTTGAAGAGTATAGTTTACTGCCTATTGTAGAAATGGTGATTACAGCGCGACAAAATTGAGACAACTTGTCCAGCATGATACCGCTACAATTAAATAACGCAAAAATGTCATAGTATTATGACGGGTATAATAATACGGTTTAATTAGTTCTTGACGAGCATTGATATGTATGTCATTTTAGTCACATTGTAACGAGCAGTTGAGAGTTTACCCAACTGATAACTGCGCTATTAAAGTCAATTTTACATCTGTGGTTTCGTGTTCTAAATACGTTTTTATTGTATTGGCATAATATTTCGGGTCATTGTCTTGCTGAAATGTGAAATTGTTAAAAAACAGTTGCTTCCTGATGGCACAGCATGGTGGTTGAGGATCTGTTTGTACTTGGGAGCATTCACTATGATGAATGATGATTCCATCTGTCTTCACTAAATTTCCGACAGCATTGTCTGTGACAAGCCCTAACCATGACAAAATCTTTGCCATGCTTCAATGTAGGCTGGCGAAATGATTTATCATACCTCTCACCCGTGCGTCGCCTCACATACTGCCTTCTATGGGAACCAAAAATTTGAAATTTTGACTCATCAGTCCACAACACCTTCCACTGATCATCAGTCCATGACTCATGAAAATTTTAGCCTCTTAGTGATATTAGCGTTGCGTAAATAAGGTTTTTAGCTGCAACCCTGCCATGCAGACCACTACAAGCAAGACTTTTACAATCATTTGATGCATCAACTTTAGTGCCTGTACTTTCATCTAGTTCGCTCACAAGATTAGTGCTTGTTCTCCGCCTGTCTCTCAATGATGTAACCTTAAGGTAGTGTTCATCTTTTCCAGACAGTTTCTTAGGGCTACCGCATTTTTTCTGTCTGCTTTCATTGTCTTTATTGTATTCCTTTTTGTAAATGTCCTTGCTGATATAACAACACTATTTTATGTCTATCAAACTGTTTTATCTTAGCCATAGCCAAAATAATAAGCAGAAAGCAAAAATAGCATGTGAACATGTGACTGTTATAAGAAGAAATGAAGGTCATGTTTATGACTGTTCTTGAAAAATTCTAGGTGTATTTCAGCAACCCAGGCCATGCAATAGATCTGCTGTGGGCTTCCTATGGTTAACTAACAAGGGCCATATGAAATAGAGTCTACATCTGGCAAGAATAACGTGTGCAACTTGACCATTGGAGTGAAATATGTCACAATTTACACTGATTGCAATTTCATAAATAATTTGTAATAAAATGCTTGCTTTGCCATAAATAGAAATGCAGAGTCCTTGCAGATAAGATAATGCCAAATAATTGCCCTCAAAATGACAGAAAGATTTGAAATTTAGTGGGTAGCCCAAGAATTTTGCACAGCACTGTGCTTTATGCTTAAAACTGACCGTACTTTATGGGATTGGTTTCACATTCTCAAGAATAAGATACCAGTAAAACAATTAAATAAAACTACCGGAAGGAATATTGAAATAACATATACCGGTACCTCAAAAAATAGTATTTGCGCAAAAATAAACATCAAACTCATGAGTAGTAAGATCGGGATAAGGAACTGTTGGAGTTATTTGAAAGCAATAGCACACTGCCAAAGCCAGTACACAAAATGTGAACTTTTAAATACATTTATTTATTACTGATTTGTTTACAGTCTATTCTTATAATATGTCTAAAAGATTGTTGGTTTTACACAGTATTAACATTGACTACAATATTATATTACCAATAAACATGCAACTTCAATCTGAATTTGGTTCCATAGAATTCAAGTTTTTTTGGTAAGACCTGATTAGGGTACATAATAGTCATTTGTGTGGCCACCATCTGCAAACCATGTGCGTGTTGACATGTGTCAATTTATTGTATGAGCCACTAAAAGGCGAGAAGATAACCTGGCTGCCGATAACAATAGACCTATAAACAGTGGGAACATACGCTCGTAGAACATAACGATGCTTACAATTTCATAGTCCAAATTCCACAGATCTGAGAATCCCCGATACACTGCCAGTTCTGCTGCATATCCTAGCGGTGCGCATGTATGTGTAGGTACTGAACATGCAGCATGAGGAATGAGCACAAGGCAATCAATACATTGACTACTCACAGATTATGTATTAAATTTTTTATTTCAGAGTCAAGATTTTAACATCCTCTATTTGAACATCTGTTTCATCATGCAAACATGTCATTAATTATTTTTACATACTAGTTCCTTTGTGTATTATGTAAAATGCTTAGAACCATGTCTTTCTCGATTACATGCTACACAAGTGTTGTTAAAATGTGAAATGTACTACCATAATTTCTGCATATCGACATAATATATAAAGACTCCTCGGATATCTTTTTGAATGGTTAATTCTTGTGAAAGATGTTCAGATAAATACACAATTTGGGATGAACAGTGTAATAAACTTATATACGGATTACACTGCCATGTCCTACTATCAAGTTCATAGTCACCACATTAATGTACATTTAATCAAGGCTTATTCTTCCAGACATGTGCATGTGACTCCGTGTACGCAGATATGGTGGTGTCAGGCCTGCCGAACCCTACAGAGAAACACGCCGCAGAAATCATGAACATGGCTCTAGAGCTCGTAGCTGCGAGCAAGGTCTTTGTTATTCCTCACATTCCAGACATCCCTCTCAAGATACGCGTCGGCATCCATTCTGGTAAACCTGCACCCAACGTGTAGATTTTATAGTGACACTTCTGTTGTCAGTAGTAGTTACATTCTAGAAATACTCGCTACACAAATGCACCATTCTCATTCCTAAAACATCTTGTAGTGCTCGCCTGCATTATACTTTTTCATTGACTGCTCCACCAATGTGGAACTTGATCCTTGTTACCCTCCACTCAATAACAAATACAATTTCGAGAAAAGCCTTAAAACAATTATATGGCCAAATATCAACACAGAATTGATATTCTTTTACTTTACCTTTTAACATGTAGCAAATCCTGTAAATTTAGAGTTCTAATATTACCTCAATTCTTCTATATTACTTATATTGTAGTTCAAGGCTGTGTGACCTGTTATATCTTTATCATGAGAAGTCCAGTACCACTGATAGAAAATAAGCACCTAATGAATGTATTATTATACTGCAGCCTTTATGTTGGGTGCAATAAGTTGTTATCTATATGTTGGTCCATAAAAAGAAAATACTATATAAATGGTAATAAAGTATGCTATCAAAACATGTTAATGTTACCTTGGTTGTGATAAATTTTGAGCAATCATCAGCTGAATTTTGGTTTAAGGGCCAGTCTGTGCGGGTGTGGTTGGGCTGAAAATGCCTCGTTATTGCCTCTTTGGTGACACTGTCAACACTGCATCCCGCATGGAATCCAATGGCGAAGGTACACAATTTTGTCAAAACCAATCTATGTATATTGCTAATGGTATACTCATATTGGTACGCGAGTTAGTAACCTTATTATATATCCTAATCTTAGTCAAACCCCATAAATCTAATTTTGGAAACTTCACATATTTTATTCCAGAGAAATATCAGTTACCTATTCTCAAAATAAGATCAACACCTCATTTAGATTTGCCATTCTTAGCGCTACTGATCTCCCTTCCCTTGTCCTCAAGCAGATGCTTTGATGGATTTAACGCAGAGAAAGTCAATACACTTTTAATAGAATTGCTGTACATTCTCACTTAATAGCAATAGTTCTTTTGTTCTACTCATGTCGATGGGTAATTCATTAGATTTTTCATACCGTATATTGCACTCAAGAGTGGCTGGAGTTGGTAGTAGCTTTGTACAATTTACATGCTGTGCATCTATACCTTAAAATAATTTGAAATTAGGTCATTTAGTCGTGATTAGAAAAGATTCTCATCTTTATTTCTTATTAAACTTTATTGTTAAATCTTTTGAATGACATAATTGCATGTATAATGCATGCTGTTCAAAAACATAAAAACAACTCAACTCAGGAATGAATGCTCTTACAAGCACAGTGGATGTAACTGGAACGAAATTTTTCATTTAACAGAGTATCGCATCCACACAAGTAATGACACATACCTGATTTTGAAGGATGAATATATATTCGAGTTCCGGGGGAAGATCTCAGTGAAGGTCACTATTATTCGAAGTACATCACACTTAACTAACAGACCTATCTTACTGAGCTAGATTTAATAACACACTACTCCATACTTCCATGACATATTCATTTCTAAACGATCATAGTGTAGGTTATAAGGATAGTAGGTAATAGTGAACCAAGCACACTTAAACATTGATATACTGGCAATAGCTAATGTCTTCACTGTGTAGTTTCAGTGCATGTTCGTAAATTCTATTCGGTCTTCAAAGACTCAAGACTTCATTATTTGAACAATGTTACTACAATTAGAGTGAATCCAATGACATATACCGTACTTAAATTTGTAATAAGTCAGTTTTAGAATTCTTGTCTCTATAATTTAATTATAGATTGTGAATTTTAATCATACTCCTCATATATTTTTAATGCGTTTGATTGAATATTTTATCATAGTAAATTTTGCTTACAATACTCACACTATATGTGACATGTGTCATTATGATCTAATTTTACTGCATTTACTATCTTTTATACACTCCTTTTAATGGAGAATTTAAGTAGCGCTACAATTACCATATTTGAAATGAAATTTGTTTAAAGTGTACTTATTAGCAGAGCTATCAAACACACTTTACATGAAACAATAGCCTCATGCTCTAAGATTATAATGTAATTACCTAAATAATATAAAATTAACACCTAACAGTATACAGGTAATACAGATCAATGTTACATACAATTATGTGAATTTACAGTGAGCATGAAATAGATGACAATGTTGAGTAATACAGTGGAAAGTAGAACAAATATTGAAAAAAAACGAAATCCTATGTAACCAGTTAGTACGCTGGTTAGACCGTGAATTGAACTAGGTAGCCCTGGATTACCAATCAAACTCTCAAACCAGTACAGTAACTGCTCCCGTTTACATGTTAACGACAACAACCATTGATTTAGTACCTTAATACCGTTCTATGGCTACATGCATACAAACCTGTTGTATCAGCACATACATTGTGTTCTCTGTCTTCCGGAGCAGATCGCCTGGGGCAACTATTTGTACGCAATGGCCGACCACGGTGGACTGATCGTCATGGTTCCCAGATTCCTCCCAGTGAGACACTTCCAGTGAGTCTCCGCGATAGGTAGAATGTCGGCTACCTGAAAAAATCAGTTGGGTTCCTTTTAAAACATGGCAGCACTCGAACGAGTCAGGTATTTCACTGTTTCACTTTCATCTCGAATGCTGAGTTCACTTTCCTTCTTGTTCCTTTAGGTTTGCTTATATTTCCTATTGCACCCAAAAACACAAACTATCACAACTCGTTATATACAACGTGCGACCTGTTTGATCGCGAGTTATCTCTGTGTCGGAAGTTATCTCTGTGTCAGGAGTTATCTCTGTGTCAGGAGATTTCTCTGTGTCAGGAGTTATCTCTGTGTCAGGAGATTTCTCTGTGTCAGGAGTTATCTCTGTGTGTGGAGGATGGGAGATTTCTCCGTGGCTGGTTTCTATTTTATTGTGTGATCTTTCCGCTGTGTCAGGTTTTTCTTCAGGTTTATGTAACATGTGTCCTCTCTGATTCCTGTTTTCTCACTGCATCATGTGTTTTCTCTGTGTTCCGGGCTTTCTCACTGCGTCAGTTTTTCTCACTGAACCATTTCCTCTGTGTGTCAGGTTTACTCACTGTGTGTGTCAGGTACTCATGGGACGAGGGCCGTAAATGGACGACGGCAGAGTTCAGCCACACCATCATGTACGTCTACGGTCTGCTCACTGAACCGGGAGAGAAGTCCACCGTGTTTTCTCTGTTTGGCAGTTACATCCAACATCACGAATGGCAGGTGGTGCAACTCAACTTCACCAATGTGTTTGGTACGTTGTGTTTTGTACCTTTTTCTTAGTGAAGTACTTTTATAGGCCGTTTACACTGCGATAATTCTTGATGTAATTTCATGCGCTAGTCAATATTTGCAAGAAATTCTCAATAGTTGCAAGAAAAATGGCATATAGCTGTGCTCTATTCTTGCAATTTCTTGCGCACGTTTTTCCAATGACATCCGTTTAGTCAACATGTCACTAAAGTAATCGCTTTATCCGCACAGTAAAATTACTATCACAAACCGGCGCCTTGTAAGCCGGTCGACGTCGAAAATTGAAACCGAAAAATTAATTCATCTCTATTGAGAGCAGGTTATATATATATGATATATGATGAACACTAAGGGTCATAAAACTACGAAATCTAGCATGGCAGGCTGTGATAACAGCAGCGATGTCACTATCAGAATCGCTCGAATTCGATGTTGTATCCACCATCTTTATTTGATCATGTGACAACATGTCACAACCGTCATTATCGCTGTTGATAAACTTAAGTATCTTGGTGTAAACGCTGAGCGCAATAAATTACAGGCAGAAACTAGCGCAAGAAATATCGCAGTGTAAACGGCCGATTAGTATGTCTGTGCTTGCATGCGTGTATGTCTGTGTGTCTTTGTGTGCGTGCGTGTGTCCGTGTGTGTGTGTTGTGATTTACGTATTGTATGGTGCATTATTATGGGTGAGTTAAGTTGGATGAATTGGTGTTTTTCCTGCTGTGTTTTATTTGTGTTCCGATTTGTGCATTTTGTTTGGTACACAGTTGGAATGTTTGACATGTTGTGTTTGGGATGCTGTATTCACTATGTTGTGTTGGATGTGATGTACCGTATATACTCACTTACAAGATGACCTTTTTTCACCAAAAACCTAGATTCAAAGTTCCGGGGTTATCTTCTAAGTGAGACTATAATTATTTCAAACCACATCGTCGTCCGCAGGCGCCAGGTAGCATTTCGCATGATGAACACGTCTGCGTATAACATAGCGGTTTGATAGCGTGTGTTGTTTTTACTGTATTTCCAGTCAAAGATCGTCTATTGCCCCCTTTTGATGTCCTATGTTTTTGTTATTGTGTTTATTCTTGAAAAAATTGTTTTCTTTTTCACTTTTTATTTACTAACTACGAAGACGACAACCCGTGGGTCAGTCGCAATTACATTTATTTACATTTCCAGTACTGTATTATGAATAAAAGTTCCCCTCGTCTTATAAACGGGTCAACGCTAAAATTGACTTTTGCCTTTCTGAAGTCAGGGGGTCGTCTTATAAGTGAGTCGCCTTATAAGCAAGTATATACGGTATTAGTTTTGAGACAGTTTCTTCGGACTCATTTGCTACGATAATAATGGCCTCCCTCGAAGTCCGAGGTAATTCACCGAGGTATTTGCCTGCTTGGAACGAATGCAAGCAGTCAATCACCATTGTTGACATAATTCAATTCATTGGGACCAGTGTTATATCACTACAGGCCAGATGAATCAATGATTTTATGACAGTCAGGCTATTACAGTAAGTGATAACTTGACCACCTTTATCATTTCACTCGGTGCGGCAGATATTTTTGCACGGTTAAGACATTCAGATATACCCTCAACGTTTGAGGAGTCTTTTTATCAGTCCCTATGCTGCGAAACCATTAATTTAAAATACCCCGTAATACATAATAATGATATTAATGTTTAATACTAGATATATCGGAAGTTATCGCGCGTGATATTTATAACTGCTTCGGAGTTTTATTTGTTTGTTTTTAATCAGAATATAGAAACCAAAAAGTTCTACATATATTTGTATATTTTTAAATGCGCTGTACAACTGGTTAAGATCTTACATATTCTTGAAACATTTCCTGCTATCTCGACAGACATCTGGTACCCGAAGACTACGGAAAAAAATGACTCTGAATTCGATGCCACATTAAAGAAATCTTTTGAAATATCGATCAGTATTCTATTTAGCTCGGTCATCAGGGCTATACATAGTGTAGAAATAGAGAGGAAATTAATCACTCAGGAGTGGGTGAAAAGATCGAATTTGACTGTTGCTTTTATGACTTCCCTTGGCAGATTCCATATCATTTACAAAAGTACTAATAATTATAAGATAGGGCATCCCATAAGTTTGCTGTATATATGGTTTTTATATCATCAATGCCATTGCGAGCAATTCCTAGTTGTACTCTAATGCTTTCTTCATGAGTTTAGGACACTGTTGAAACGTGTTTTCAACAAAATCGTAGTGCAAAATGGGAGCTTATATAATTATGTAAATAGTTTTCCATAGGAATCGTTTATTGTTTCTACATATATAATTTTTTGAGATATACTATCATAATGTAATATTCCAGTTTTTCGACGTTGAAGTCTGAGGTAATTCTCCAAAGGTGTTTGCCTGCTTGTAATCAATGCCAGCAGTCAGTTACCATAGTTGACATAATTCATAAGCATAAAGTGCTTCCCCCCACCCCGTATAACTAAGGCTAATTTGTTTGTTGCATCGACAACATAGATTAGCATTGTAAAGGGCCAGTTAGGAATGCCCCAAAAATTTCCTTTTGATAATTGGGGAATATCTAACTACCGTACTGGTCGCCATATTAGTCGCAGCATCATATAAGTCGCACCCCTTCCTTGGAGCACTGATATCTTACCTTTAATTTAATTGTT
>WURV02197180.1:0-27371 GCA_011762755.2 Epimenia babai
CGAGCCTTCCCTCGGAGTGATTGAAGGCTCGTTGTTACGGTCGATGAGCGTCGCATAGAAGGTGGGTGAAGGGGCTTAATCCACAGTTCGTGACACGTTGATGTGAGCGGAGCTTCCCTCCAATGTAAGCCAAGGCACTATCCAAAGTGACTGAAAGCTCGATTTAATGTGAGTTACTAGCTCGATCTAATGTGTATAAACGCTCGATACAAGGTGGGCAAAGGTTCAATCCGAGGTCAGCGAAGGTTCAATCCGAGGTCAGCAAAGGTTCAATCCGAGGTCAGCAAAGGTTCAATCCGAGGTCAGTGAAGGTTCAAACCAAGGTCAGCAAAGGTTCACTCCGAGGTCAGCGAAGGTTCAATCCGAGGTCACCGAAGGTTCACTCCGAGGTCAGCGAAGGTTCAATCCGAGGTCACCAAAGGTTCAATCCGAGGTCAGCAAAGGTTCAATCCAAGGTCAGCAAAGGTTCAATCCAAGGTCAGCAAAGGTTAAGTCCAAGGTCAGTGAAGGTTCAATACAAGGTCATTGAAAGTTCAATCCAAGGTCAGTGAAAGTTCAATCCAAGGTCAGCAAAGGTTCAATCCAAGGGCAGTCAAATACTCGATTTAAGTGAGGACTATGCAAGATGGGGGAATCGTGATAAGCCCAGTGTTAATTCTAGATCTGCAGCGAATGCTAGATTCAAGGTCTCACAAAACCTTCCGCTAAAGTGATCGAACGCATCACATTGCTTAAACTTCTATAAAGGAAGCGGTGAGGGAGCGAAACTGGCCACCTTTCTAGGTGGCCAGTTCAGCTCCCACACTCATTATAACAGTCATCGCTGAATCGCTATAGAATTATAACGTTTATAACGTGCATGGTTCATGGTTCATGGGCCTTAAAAATTATATTTCTCACAGTGACTGTTTGGCAGCATTCCAAATGCACGCGTCTAAAAGGCCCGTCTCTCGCATTTATGTGATCGTCCTTATTGACGCGTTAACCAGACATTGAGGTGGCAATGTCGACGAACATTGCGTACTTACTGACAATGTTAACACGCATTGATACGTAGGACACCGCAATGAGCGTTGTAACAAGCGTGACGTTTTATGGTGCAAACAAGACGATAAATCTCTGTTTTCATGGTGTTGAATACACGTACCTAAAATAAGCGGAAGGTATGGTCGTTGTTACTCAGTTGGTAGAGTATTGGTGTGGATTTCTAAACATCCCCAGTGGGCCCATGGGCAAGATGTTTTTTTTTACGTATTTTTCTCTATGCTGTATACAGTCAAATCAGCTCGGGGGCTACGGGGGTAGAGATCTTGCCGTATGTGCAGCTGTATATTTACCCCACACGACGTTCATCGCCAGCCATTGAAGACCTTGTCGAAGGAGCGCCCTCTACCCAACATCTTCAACCTATACACGATCCTTACAGTCACACTTCAGTTCGCCGTGCATTTCTCGGCGCTCGTTTTCCTCGTGCAAGAGTCGACAAAACGTTCGCCACCCAGGTACAATAGTCAACATAGTCATAGGTGTGTGTCTGGTGGGTAGTGAGGGGTGGGTGTGTGTGTGTGTCTGATGGGGAGTGGATGTGTGGGTGTCAAGTGGGTGGTGGGTTGTGGGTGTCTGTGGTGGCTTGTAGGTGTGTCTGATGGGTGGTGAGGGTGTGTGTGTCTGGTGGGTAGTTGGTGTGTGTGTGTGTGTGTGTGTGTGTGGTGGGTAGTGGGTGGTGGGTGTGTGTGTGTCTGATGGGTAGTGGGTGGTCGGTGTGTGTGTGTGTCTGATGGGTAGTGGGTGTGCCTGGTGTGTAGTGGTTGTCTGGGTGTAAAGTGGGTGGTGGGTGTGTGTGGTGGGTTGTGGGTGGTCGGTGTGTGTGTGTGTCTGATGGGTAGTGGGTGGTCGGTGTGTGTGTGTGTGTGTCTGATGGGTAGTGGGTGTGCCTGGTGTGTAGTGGTTGTCTGGGTATAAAGTGGGTACTGTGTGTGTGTGTGGTGGGTAGTTGGGGGTGTGGGTAGTGTGTGTCTTCAGGTGCATACTTAATATATGCTCGAATCCACAAGACCTGACAAGCTCGTAAAATAGATTTGGTCAAAGGGTAATAAAACAAAACTCACAAACTGAAATATTTAAATGCAGTCCACAAAATCATACTGCATACTGTATTTTGTCGCATGTTTACTACATGTGATACATTCCTATTTTAGGGATATTTGATGAACTATGAACTTTTTTTTCTCGAATCTTTGCAGGGAAGGTGAATTTGTCGACCTTGAAGCAGATTTCAAGCCATCAATTCTCAACACAACTGTTTACATTATCTCCATGACTTTACAGCTCTCTTCATTCGCAGTGAATTACAAGGTAATTTTACAAAAGCTCTTCCCATTGGGTGTTAATTGCATTAGTTAGAATTTTTCTCATTGGTCAATTTCAAGGTATGTTCCCAATAGCTCTCCTCATTTGCCTTCAGCTACAGGGTAAATTAGCATGAGCATGAGCAGACGGGGTTTTTAAGGCGCTTTCTGCCCGAAAAATGCTACTGGCTAGAGTAGAAATTGAACTAGGGTCCTCTGGATTCAAAATCAAGCGCTTTAACCACTACGTTAACTGCTCCTTAGTATAACGCTATTTGTAGCAGAGTCCAGACTTCACCATTGTCAATTATGAAATCGAAATAATTCCACTTTCTATCAGCAAACTCACCATAGAGACCATATTTTGGGGTTGGTATTTTTTCTCATCAAGTCATTACAGGTTGCGCGTGTTTGTAGGGTCTCCCGTTTATGGAGAGTCTCACCCAAAACAAGCCGCTCCTCTACAGCATCCTCGTGTCGGCTACGTCTATCCTCGTTCTAGCTTCGGGAATCGTGCCCGAAATCAACGAACAGTTTGAGCTCGTCATTTTACCCGATGAGGTAAATTCTGATCTAAATCCTCGAGTTAAAAACATTCCGCAGGTTGCAAACGATGGTTTACGCCTTATAACTGGAGAAGGCAGCGATCTAACAATCTAACAATTAACTCTTTGATTGCTATTGTTATCAAACCAATGTCAATCTCTTTGTTTTTAATCACCGTTGTAATAAAACCAGCTTTAATTCTCGTCGTTTACGGTTGTAATTCCCGTTTTTATGTTGGCACCTTTTAACCCTTTCAGTTCCGTAATGTCGTGCTGTGCGTGCTGGTGGCCGACATCGGTGCAGCTTTCCTCATCGATCGTGTCTGCCAATACCTTCTCGGTAGTGGAAGAGTTAAAGCAACCATCTAGACCAATCATAAATCTCCTCGCATTCTGGTCGATGCCAATGGTGTCCACGAATGAAATTAAAAAAATGGCACTTTACCGTCGTATCTGTCACTATACTATTGACCTCGAATTGAACTAATCAGACATTTTCATCGCTTAAAGGAATCCCTCGTGATTTATTTTACTCGGTTGTTTACGGAATAAATTATACGTAAAACAATTGGTGAATTCTTTATATTTTCTAAATTCTCTATAGCACTTTCGAAATAAAGTCACGTCTTGTTTTACATTTTTTTAAAACAAGAGACCATTGTCGTAATATGGTTACTATATCTGGAATATAGTTGTCTCCCTTAACAAACCTTATCGATGATAGTGCTTTGCCTTGAGTTTTATTTCGCCCTTATTGCCATTTGAATTGCGTGGCGAATAAAATGACTCGCTGTTCATATCGTTGTCAGAATACTATACCGTAGGCGGATTGTTGAATAAATTTCTCGATGCTGTAACAGGATCTATAGAAAGAGGATTGATGATAATATATTCTGATTCACTAGAAATCCTCGACTATGTAGATTTTATTTTCTCATAGACGATTTAAACTTTGTCTTAGATGTCGTCTGTCCATCGCAATTTTGCCAGAAAAGTTCTCGCAGAACTCTGCCATTTAGAGTTACCTTCAAGCGTTAAATACCCAGATGGTCATCCCCCAGATATAGGTTGTTAAAGCAAGATACCGCGGTGGGAGGTTGTGGGTTTATGCTGCATCACAGGCAGAATTGGCATTTACAGTGAAACCTGTTCTAATGACCACTCGTATACAGCGACCACTCATCCTAAATGACCGCCTTTCGGCGGTCCCGAACATTTTCGGTATATAAGTACACTCACTGTATTAAGCGACCGTATTACGCCGGTCCCGCGGACGGTCGCTTAATACAGGTTTCACTGTATTTTTAATGTAGAAATATGTACTTCTATATGAGGATTTGGTGTCACGTAAAATATTTGAATGGATAGCCATGATAAATATTTGTTTTAACCTGAACCGTGTGTATGAGCCTGTATTGTTGCGCTATACGAATACAAATGTAGTTCACCGTAGGTATTATGTTGAACATTACCCGGTGGCATCAGATCAGCCACGTTGACGCGGTCTAGCGTCGAGTGCTCCTACCCAGAGCGGGTGGTCTGAAGATGAAGTATCCAAAACACCCTCGTTTATATTGTTTAATTGTGGGCTGATGCAATGTTTCGAAGAATGGCATTTCACACGAGAGGTTCCTAGCACCAATCCACAACAGAGATTGTATACTGCGTCTTTGATGACAGGAAATGAACAAGATTCTAAAGGGAGACCACGAGTAAACTAGCACTAAAACCTCGCATTTTTGTTCATTTTTTGACAGATACCTATAAAATTTCCTCAATCTCTTAGTTCTAACAAGTGACAACCAATGATCGTTCCATAATTACAAGGGAAATCAAATGTATTTTGAGCAACGGTGTAAATACCTAAACACACAGGAGAAAGATTGCCAATGTGGCTTAGTTGGTAGAGCACCAGACCGGTTATCTGGAGGTCGCGGGTTCGAGTCCCATCAGAGGTATAGGTTTTTGTGCATTTCTCCCCAGCGATTCATGGAACCAATCACATTGGCTACCCCCATAACCATCACAAATATATTCTCTCATAGCTTACCTATACCTCGGGTTTTAAACGCTATTTACATGAATAACTGCCAGTAATCTAATCGTTTGTATTTCGCTCACAAAACTACTCTTGGCCTATTACGTAGAATCACATACACGGCTCTATTTGAGCAGACGAGGTTTCCCAATGGCTGTATATCGGTCCAGCCAAGCAATGGCTCGTACGTACACATCAGTTAGGAATAACTTTGCTCCGAGTACTAAATAAAAACGAGTCAAGTCTGGATTTATAGAAAATGAGAATGTAGTCTTATTGCATTTTTTAATAAAATACAATTTATTAAATACAGCAATTGTTGATGAAATAATTTAAGAGGCTGAAAGTCCTCCACGATAAACTGCTATTGTCTGATACTGGGCCGGTTTTAAAAGGTATTTCAAAATTTGTTATACAAGTAAATATTACTGATAACCATGAACAATTTTCAACATCTTCACGGCATACAGCGTAATCTATTAAATTAATTTTGATTAATTATTAAATCAAAATTTGTTAGCTCTTAAAAGCTCGAGCTTACCTTAAATAGTAATAAAAACATAAAGCAACTTATTACAGAAACAAAACAAAAATAACGTACATACTTTGTATTCAAAATATTTCAAGACTAAGTGAATTTTTTTGATTTTGATACCCAGCGTCACAGCTTTAAATGGGATATGATGTTGAACATATGGTGATTAGTAAAAACCTTCCTTGGCGAGTTAACTAATGTATTATTCGTAACATCATAAACACCTTATAAAGGGACGTTCACTTACGAGACAATTCGTAAAAAATTACGAAAAACCTATTGGCAGATTTTTACTGGCAGCTTGAAGTTTGTATCAAAATTTATTAACTATAATCACAAATGTGTACACATATGGGTATTTACTAAATAGTAAAGAGACATATGTACATATGATAATGTATGCAGCAGTCCGCGTTGTAAAAACTCAACGGATAACAGAATAATAATCCCTAAACACAAAAATAACATCTTAAAACAGATCTGTAGTAAAAAGTGAATTGGTAAAATTATGAACAAAGAAGTAGACAGTACTACGAATTTACGACGCTACGCGAACAGAATATGACATGTTTTCGACTGTGATGGACATTCTTCCGACAACCTGATGAAGAAAGTTATTTCTGTATGAAATTTTCATTGTTTATATTTAATATTCACACCTTAATAACCGTAAACAATTGGGATAAAAATGAAAGTAATGGAAGATAGCACTTTAGGAATTAGTATAAAAACAATCTGAATATGTAAAAGTGTTTGTTATATTGTTGTTTGGAGATTCAGCATTCAGAACTGATAAAATAAATAAAACTAAAATAAACGTAAAAGTACTATCTCGCAGTTTTCTCTTGAAGGAAACATAAAATGGAACACACCAGTGATTTTAATTTATCAAAACTTTTAAGAATTCGGTTTCAGGAAAAACATTTTGTTGTTGATGGCAAGGTCGTCTATGTTATCGTGTTAAGTAATAAAACTGTGTATATGAAACGATGTATCGTGAAACACACATAAATGATAGCCAGTGTCATATTGCGTCATTGATTACAGTGAAGTACAGTAAGAATACAGTGAAGTACAGTACAAATACGGTGAAGTAAAGTACGAATACAGTGAAGTACGGTGCATTTTTCTTAACACTTGTCCTGCCCGAAATTCCATTACAAACTACACATTTGATAAAAAAATTTCGTAGGAATTTGGTTAATATCATAACATTGGTACTTGGGGATAATTTCATTAAAGCTACGATATAAACTTTGAACAGTGAAGAGAGATGGCTCATGTTAGTAACTCTGAAGGCAGGGCTAAATACACTCGACTTAATTTGTGTCACTAATGTGTCGTTTTGAGTCCGAGATAGTTCCTTTGAGATAATTCACAGTGGTTCTGTTATATCGCCATTGAATACAGAATCCACGAACTGCAGATCACAGGGCAACGAGAGCTAATTAAACAATTACCATTTGAAACATTCAAATGAATTTTATAAGGATTACAAAGAATGGATTCAATGCTGCAAAACACAAACGTTACAGGAATTGATATGATTTCTTTTAATGATTAATTATTTGTTTGAGTTTAGTGGAATTGACCAGCGATCAAAAAATTGTTCGTGCATTGGCTACACCTATCTAAATGAACAATGACCATACAACATACAATGTTTACTTAAAAATGAATACATCTAAAAACAGATCTAATGTACAGCGAGCTAAAGCCATTAATATGTATTATAATCTTACAATTATATGCAATTTCCTAGCATCTATTCGCAATTTTATATCTCGAGAATATGCCTGAAAAGACTTGTACACGAGAAAAGGTCATCTGCACTATGACAAAAGGCCATCCGCACTGAGAGAAAAGGCCATCCGCACTCAGAGAAAAGGCCATCCGCACTATAAGAAAAGGTCATCTGCCCTAAGAGAGGTCATCTGCACTCTGAGAAAAGGTGATCCGCACTGAGAAAAAGTCATCTGCACTATGAGAAAAGGTCATCTGCCTTATGAGAAAAGGCCATCTGCACTATGAGAGAAGGTCATCTATTGCATTAAGTATCCAGCAACAGTGCGCTCGAGTCTGAAAGCAGTCGACAATGAGAAGTCCGCACGCATGTTTGCAGAAAGTAGTCCATTTAATGCTATCTGCAGGCAAGTCCAGAAAAATTGTTCGTGCTGCTCTCCCTTGTGATGCTGGTGATCAGTTGATGGCGGGTGTAACGAGGTTATTATCACAGCCTGGAAGATCTGCAAAAAATGTTTTATTCTCTAAAAATCTACAGTCGCGATCCAATGAGTAACGTTTCAAATTTGTCTAATTACGAATTAATTCTCCGATAAATCCCGCACCCACGTACTGTAGCCAATGTGGATATACAAATTTTGGTTGCGTACTTCATCGTCTTTATGATTTGTACGAGACACTTTTTTTCATTTCCTAGCTATAAGTCATATGCTATTCTCAATGCACCAGCCCATAAATCTTGCTCATTTTCCGTAGTTAAAATATGCCTTGGTTTGTACGATTCAAACTGGTAAGGAATTGCGTGAAAATCCATGATGTTAACCACTGCACCGTGAACACCGACGAATATCAACTCTGGCACACGAAGCAACCGCTTCATAAAAATATACAATACAAGTTCACGTGTATCAAACACTAAAAAATATGAGAAATATCCTTCATTGCCTCGTGGGCCACCAAATCCAAGGCCAAGTTCTTTTTTATGCCTGTATTTAAAACACTGGGACATAACACAGATATATCCGTTACACAGATATATCAATTGCACAGATATATCCGTTACACAGATATATCAATTGCACAGATATATCCATTACGCAGATATATCAATTGCACAGATATATCCGTTACACAGATATATCAATTGCACAGATATATCCGTTACACACATATGATCGAATCGTTATCTTCATTCAATGACTAACAGGATGTCATTTAAAATTCCGAAGAATGTTAATTCAATTTTAATTATTTTAAATGTCTTATTTTTAATTATTTTTTATTTATTTTTTATGGTATAAATTTACATTTTGAATATTTTACCTCTCAAATAATGCCGCAATGGTATTTTTATGTAGTTCTTCGAGATTTTTTAACCATTAGCACACTGTCAGCCATATATCACATTACTATAGCAATATACTTGTGTGACAACAGAGTGCTAAGGGTTAAGTGAAAATGCAAACATTGGCAGAAATTACTTCCCACTGCATGGATGATGATATCCTGACCAAATCTGAATTAGACCATCCCAAAGACAATATTTGTCAAGTTTCAAAGCTTTAGGCCAAGCGATTTTTGAGAAGAAATGTTTTATGTAAGAATAAACATCGGCAAAGAATTACCTCCCCTTGGTCTGATAATATGCTCAACAAATCTACCAAACACCAAACCATGATAATATCTGACAAATTGCAGAGTTCTGCGACAAGCGGTTCTCGAAAAGATTTTTAAGTAAGAATACCAAGATCGCCAGAAAAAAATTACTTCCCCTTCGTCAGATGATGATACGCTTAACAAGTCTAAGAGACCAATTCATGGAGAATATCTACCAAATGGCAATGCTCTAGGACAAATGGTTTTCGAGAACATTTTTGAAAAAAAGTGTTAACATTGGACGGACGAAGTACGATCAGAAAAGATTACCGAGCATGAGCTCAGGTGAGCTTATTATATCCTTATTGATAACGGTAATTAGAAGTTGTAAAATGGCGTTAAGAGATCTTGAGTGATGTGATCATGGCGCTATATAAACTGTATTTCACATTTCACATTCACAAAGATAACAAAATTCTGTAATCTATTTCCATGTATTTCTATGGAGTGCTCCATAAACCACAGTGACTGCTGGTTTTCAAAGATAACGTACGAAACGTGTCTTAACTCACACGAGGCACTCACGCCTGTCACCTACAACTCACCTTGTATTGGGACTAAGATTCCGTGAGTGGCACTTCTGTATCTGTCCTCGGTTGTACAACGAAATCCTCGACGTAATCCACCAGCATGCGATGCTTCACTAAATATGGCCCCCATTCTCTCGTCGGTCTGATTAGTATCTTTATCCTCTGTGGGTAACGTAACGACATCACATATGTTTACTACTCGCATTGAACCAACAGGAGAAATTACCGTAGTAACCGTATATTTATAACATATAACCATAATATATTTATGGTTAAGTATATTAGTATGTAATGCGTGTGCCACCCCTCATGTATAACCACTTCACTTGATGACTTATACTTTGTACACGAAAGTTCGTGTTAATTTTAATGTCAGTTATTTCGTGACGTCTTACCATTTATATATCACGAGAAAAATAGACAGAAATACTCTTTGTCGTGAATCCATCCAGCATCAGTTGAGCTAATTACTGATTGTCTAAAAGAGCGATTGAAACGTGAATATTAATTAATATATCACTGACGAGGCCAAACTAACTTCCTTATGTACGTCAAACGACTTGGCCAGGTTAAAGACTCGACTCTATTGCTTAAGATATTTAACCGGGATTTTAACAAAAATACGACCATTGGCTTGCGGTTCAATGTGGGTTCGCGAAATGTCGTCTGTTGTATATTTCAAAAGAAATGTACTGCGATAAAATTTATTTTAAAAAACCGGCGTTACTACTCACTCCTATAACGGAATGTGCGGAAGTGACGGCCACTTTATAGATCATCGACACTGCTATAATGACTATGGGGGTGACGGTGAGTATCCAGGCGCACGTCTCCGCCCAGATCGGGTAGGTGTAGTGCTGGCCGTACATGAAGCGCTTGTATTGGAAGAGTGTGAAGAAAAGCACAAACTGAAACGGACCACGATCTTAAATTTAGTCCTTCGAAACAGACACCGTGTCGTTGAGTAAAGTCGCGGGGTTTTAATGGAAACTCACGGTAGCTATACAGCGCTGATACAATACCTTAGACATGTCCTGCATATCACTCATGAAGGATATCGAGTGTCGACCTATTTTAGAGACGGTTCTACGCTAGCGACCGGTGCACTCCGAGACCAGTTCCATCAATAAGTAGCCAAATTCCGCCCATAACTAAAATTTTCACCGACCACTGGTGAATTCACATGTATCACAATCCACCGTTCACTTATAATTAGCCATTATCCATCCGATGCCATATTACAACAACAAAAAATCATTGACTTCATCAACTACTATCTAATGTCGTTGATCATTATACAAATCTTTCAGCCAACCGACACCAACATCGAGTCATGAGGGCAGTAACCAACTTACGCAGATGATGATGGGACTGGCAACCATCCAGCAGAATCTCCAGAAATTCGACGGTGTTTTTCCCAGCATCAGACGAATATCCTTGTAGAATCGGGTTGAACCTGTCGATGGCGTCAGATTATTGGATCGTATAAATACAGTATCAAAACGCGTAATAAATACAGGTTTAGTCCTGCATGAATACAGAATACAGAATAAACATGGGATTATTACATGATCAGTAAAGGAGACAAAAGGATTAATATTCCTAATTAAACTGTTAATTTTTTTCGTTTTAATGAAGTATGTAATAAATAAAAGGCAAAATGTAGATTTAGAGCAAATGAATATGGGGGCAGTTAGTGTAGTTGTTATAGAGTGTTTGACTGGAATTCAGAAAACCTTGGCTCGATTCCTGCTTTAGTCAGTATACTACCAGTGGTTTTTCGGGCTGAAAGCTCCTTAAACGCCGTCGGCCCATGGGGGTCTAGATAGCCCTTACAGTGTCGTTATGTAAGGCCTCTTCCCTCTCATGTGGGTGTACTTCAGATGCTTTCTGGATGGTCTTTATGAAGCTTAAATCATGTCATTGTTAATAACCATTAAATTTCTATATACTGTGCAATATATGTAGCTCGTATATAGATGTTTGGAGATGGTGGCATGAATGAATGAAGGGCAAATGTCTGCCCAGGCTCGGTGGGTTTTTCCCACTAGGTATTTTTCCCCCACCCCTTGAATAAGTGAGGCTAATCAACTGGTCTTAGCTTTGTAAAGGGCCGTGAATGGCCTACAAAATGATTACCTTGGTAATCTGCCTGCAAAACTATCTAGGGTGCATGACAAATTACAAGAAGGGAAACGACTAACTACGTTGATGAGTTGATAACATGCTGAACTTACCGTAAACGTAAGACATTGCGAATGCTTCGAGAAGGCAGATGATTGGAAGACCGACGAAACTCGTGTAGGTATCGAGGAGTTGAAGGATGTAAATACCTCCCTGAAGCAGATGAATACGCATCAGATGTACTGGCGTTCATGTCATCAGGATGTGTCAGATTTATTATCGGTTGTCAGGACATATTAGATTTATTGTCGATAATCTCATCACAATGCGTAGGATTGACTGGCTTTAATGTCAAAGCATGTCACATTTGTTAATGTTACTGTCAAGACATGTCATGTTTACTGGCATTAATGTCAGGGCATGTCATATTTGCTAATGTTACCGTCAAGACATGTCATGTTTACTGGCATTAATGTCGGGGCATGTCACATTTGCTAATGTTACCGTCAAGACATGTCATGTTTACTGGCATTAATGTCAGGGCATGTCATATTTGCTGATGTTACCGTCAAGACATGTCATGTTTACTGGCATTAATGTCGGGGCATGTCATATTTGCTGATGTTACTGTCAAGACATGTCATGTTTACTGGCATTAATGTCAGGGCATGTCATATTTGCTGATGTTACTGTCAAGACATGTCATGTTTACTGGCATTAATATTAGGACTTGTGAGATTGGCTGACGTTACTCTCAAGAAACATCAGATCTACTGGCGATAACGTTAGTAGATTTGTTGGTGATAACATCAGAACACATCATATTTACAGGCATTGATGTCTGCACGATGTTGGGTCAACTAGAATTAATGTCAAGAAACGTCAGGTTTATTTGTGCTGATCTCAGATTTACTGGCGGGTAATGTCAGTAAATTCACTGGCGATGTCAGGACGAGCAAGAGTTACTGGTGTTACTGTCAGGAGACATCAGACGTACTGCGGGTGATATCAGAACATGACAAAAATAATGGAATTACTGTTAATGTATGTCGGAAGTGACATAAACATAAGAAACATCAGCGTATATGTCAGGACAGGTGAGAAATGGGGACATGAGTCCCCATATGAAGACATGTTAGCTATTGTTAGCAGACATTCGAACCACCTTTGTAATAGAGGGACTCCTTGATGAAATAACACCATATTGATGGCAACTTTGCCTGTGTAGGATTTCCTTTTTTCGACATTTGTTCTACTTTCCACTGTATTATTCAACATTATTATCTATTCCATGCTCACTGTAAATGTACCTAATTGTATGTGACATTGACCTGTAATATTAAATTTATATAATTTAGGTAATTAAATTATAGTCTTAGAGCATTAGGCTATTGTTTAATGTGTATTTGACAGCTCTGCTAATGAGTACACTTTAAACAAATAAATTTCATTTCACCATTAGTACTATTATTGCGTTACACGATATCTCTTCACAATGGGGTTAGATGTATTTATAATAGTGTATTAAGTGAAATACCTGCGAGACTATGGGCAGTCCCAACAGGAACTGCAACGCGCAGACGACGGCTAGAAGGATTAATTTCTTAGAGCGAAGAAATGTAATTTCGTCGTGTAAACTCGTCAATACCGTCTCCAAGGTAACGAACTGAAAGCAGACGACAAACACCATAATAAAGAGATTAAAAATGTGTATGCATCTGTGTTAGACTAAATATACCTGCAGTTCGAAATCATGCAGAATGCAAAATTTTCAGCCTTTAGTGTTTCAAGAAAATTTTACATATTTTTACTAGGAACTAGATAGTAAGGAGTCGAAAACAAGAAACAGCAATATTAGTATGTACAGCATTTAATTTATATAAAAATATAAGTTATATACGATGGATATTAACAGACTTTTGTTCCTTGCCTTATTTCTAATATAAATATTTTTAAATTTAACTAAAAAAATTTTTTTTAAAGTAAAGGCAAGGTTTAGTTGCTACTTTATGATTAAACGCCATTCACACGTACAACATTGCCCTGTTACATCCCTAATATATTTTTTTCAATAAACCATTCCACGACCAATATTTCTCAATATTCAAGCACAAAATTCTTGCTCATTTCCTAGTGTGGAAGGCGTGGGAAAAAATCCCTGGTTTGTGCTGATTCGAACTCACAACCTCTCGCATGAAAGGCAACGCTTCTAACCACTACACCACTGGCGCCAGCAAAATATAAAATATGAAATTTGTTTCAGATACTGTACCCTTTAGTACAAGAAAGAGTAGTAAATTATGGTTCTTTTATAAAAACTTTTTTTGTATTTAAATGTATTTAGGATCACAAACGGTGGCCTAAAATCGTGTATAATGGCATTTGATAACAGAAAGCACTTAGAGCCGGAAAATTAATCGTGACGTGAATATTGATGTCACAAAATACTAAGATTAGTCTATTACTAAAGGAGCGTTGGAGATAGCGTTGGTGATAACGTGGGGGGGCCGGTTGGTTTTTCATACGGCAGGTTGCGAATTTATATGGGAACAAACCTAAAATTTCTCCCCGTGCATTTTACGATACAAAATGAGGTAAAGAGTCCTATATTGAGTACAATTTGTAGTGAAATGACTTTCAGCAATTTATATAATAGAAATTTAATATTTATTTTTATATATATATATATATATTATGGGGCAATACTGTATGTGCGACAAATATTTACTCTAGCTGAAAAAGTGAAACTGAAACCTTGTATTGTGTTTTACCCTGAAAGCTAAAATTAAAATTACCTGACTGTCCAATCCAACGGTCAACAGCATCAGAAAGAACAAGATAGCCCACACAGTAGGGCAGGGGAGATAAGTGAAGGCTTCGGGATACACGATGAAAGCCAGTCCAGGACCTGAATCAACAAATATCGGGCATTGATTTATCTAAATAGTAATGCCTATAGGGTGCAAATCTCAGGTAATTTGTTGTCCTGATACATCGTTAGCCAAGGTACTTCATTCCTATTGCTGCGGGTTATTGAGCCAGGTGTCACTAATAGACGTAGCCATTATGGTTCTGTAAGTGGAGAAAAATGCACCGAACAAACCTTTAACTCTTGTGGAGTCACAGTTGGTAGAGAACTAGAACGGTTACTTGGAGGTAAACCAAAGCCTACGTTCATCATAACCTTAGTTAGTCAATAAAGTGTTTCCTCTGTTCCTTTTTTCATCATACTAATAAGCATGTACTTGATAGGAATAGCGTTGTCACCTAAGACCCCAGCATACCTATATAACTGTAGCTACACAACGTTGCTCGATATAAATGTTGTGTTACTAAAGAACACAACCCATTCCTACTTTGGGATATAAAAGTGCTACTTGGTCGTTACTAGTTGGATGGTTATCTAATCTTTACAACCAACAAAATTCTACATTAACAGTTAAATACACACTCCGGATTTCTGGTGTCGACGAAAATCTGTACAGGATAACGACAGTAAGTCACAATTGAGAAATGGGTCCTTAACCGCCATATTTGACATTGAGGAAAATGTTTTAGAGGGTAAAAAATTTCTCGAAAACTACAATAATCAACCCATAGTTTTAATACAATCCGATATCAATCCTGAAGCACATACCGCTGGTTGCTACGCTGGAAATATCCACGTTCATTGATGTTGCCATGACGCCAAGATACGTGAAAATTACGAAACCGGCGAATATACTCGTTGAGCAGGTCCCCACGCCAACTATGATCGCATCCCTGTAGTGAAATGAAGAGAAACCATCAGTTGACTTTGAAATTTAAAAATTAAACTGTCTGTCTCGAATGTTTTAATAAGTAAAAAGTAACTATTTTCCACGTGCATCAAAATATCAAGGCTGTACGTGGAACATGACCGATCCAGTAGTATTAATCAATGATATATTCAAATCTAACCCATATGCAAGAGTCATCGATGTCACTAATGTCGGGCCTACCTAAGACAGTTGTTCTTGAATTTGTTGTAGCTAGAGAGAGCATGAAGGCCGCCCCAACCCATGCCCATGGAGTAGAAGATCTGGGTGGCTGCGTCACGCCACACCTATCGAAGAGTAATGGTCATTGATTGTAGGTCATCGTGCTAGGTATGTTACCAGAGAGGTAGATAAAGAGAGGATGGGAATGGAGGTAAGAGAGGGAGGCAGGCAGGAAAATGGGGGAGTGAGGGAGGGAGATATGGGAAGTAAAGAGAAAATAGTGAATAAAAGTGAGGAAATAAAGCTGGTAGAGAGAAGAGACAGCGGACACGAGGTGAAGGAGATATAGGTGGGAGAGAGTGGAAGGGGATGGGAAGGGAATGTGGGAGGGGAAAGTACTAAAAAGTGAGTGAACTAAGAGATAGAAGGGAAGAGGGGAAAACAGGGTGATACCGACAAGAAAGAGACGTGGACCGTGGACTAACGACAATCAGAGCTATTCTTTCAATGTACAAGATAAAAATTGTATAAAATGTGATGTATAAAATAAAATTTTAATTTAAGAAAATAGGTAGATATCTTTGACGGGTGATATGTGAGCGTTGAAGGTATTGTAACTGCGCTGAATATAGCTGCCATCAAAGCATTTGTTGTAACAGCATTCGCGAATCTTTACTGATGCTTGCGATCTGTAAATGTTGTATTTTACCCTTTTATGATATGGATTGGGTACTTACCCCTGACTCTCCGAGTTTTGCCCAGTTCGGTTTGATATAAAACTCGATGCCTTTAGCAGCCCCGGGCAACATGGAGCCCCGGATGAGGAGAATCGTAAGGATAATGTAAGGGAAGGTCGCGGTCACATACACCACCTGGATCACGAGAAAGGTCATGGTCATTAAATAATAATAAAAAGGTCATTGTCATTGAATAATAACCAATGGGAATAAAAGACGGTAAATGATAATGAAAGAAGTTTATAGCGGAAATGAAAGGTTACGAAGAGGCTTCAAGAAAAATGAACTGACTTGTGGAATCTTGCTATATCATCGTCCTGTTGAGCTCTATGGCGACTCTTTGTTGGTTGACTCGGATTATAAAAAATGTTCAAGTTATTGCGTAACATTTGCACCCCAAATTGTTGCAAGGTTTAAAATATTTTAATTCAATCTTCTTCTTAAAGTCGGCGATTGCTTCATGATGATTATATTAGTGTAATTTGAAAAACAGGAATAAACTTATCGATTCTTATAAATTTGCGTTTAAAATATTCACATGTGATATTTAAATATTTAATTAAGGTGTTTTATATCTTCGACCTTGCGTATCAGTATCGAATCATGGATAGTCATATTGCAGTTATTTTAGTCGGCTATCAAATTAAGTTTATCTGGTAGGTTCAGACATTCGGGATAGTAATGCAAGGTCAAATAAGCTATCTGGTGTCATGGTATCGGGTCGGATTAGCCTTTGGGTCTCGTAAGGTCGGGTGGTATCTAATTACGTCAGGTCGGGTCCCAATGAATTAGCCAATCATACCCCTCTAGTAGAATAGATGAACCTACGAACGAGACATCTTCTTGAGCCACATAGGCTCTGTAGTATCTAGTCTAAATATATACTGACAATACTATAATGTGTACATTATCTAGGACACCCCCCCCCTCTACATATTACATAATCCAAGGTTTGTTATCAGCTTTCACACAGACGGACGGGTATCAATAATATCACATCCATTCTTGGATATAGGCCAACATTGGCTGCAAAACTATGGAGCGACTAGGAGCGATAGAAATTGCCTATGAAAGGACAATGTACAATCACTTGGTGGATAAATCAATACACTGTTTTGTGAGCTAAGTGTGGGCCGTGACTCGCCCGTCGCCCGCCACTCGCCCGATAGTCCTCCTGGAAAACCCCCATAATGCTCTCAAGCAACGCTATCGCTATCCTGGGAAATTTCCACTAGTTCATTCCCCGGCCGGCACAGACCGGGCAGTCCTCATTGTGTCTATTGATGCTGTGTATGCATATTCTATCAGCTGTACACACTCATTGTTGAGCCAGAGGACCCACTAATCGCTAAAATATTTCAGAAAATTATGCCGACAGACATTTTAATAATTATTTAAAAAATAACAATATTCGCCTTCATAATTGATGCACTGTAAAATTTTATCTCGCTGATACTTTATGGCTTTCGGCTGGATTTTGCAGTCACGGGGGCTCACATCAGGAAATAATCAATAGAACTTGTTTAAGAAAGCATTTAGTGAAATAAATGGTGATTGATTGGTTGACATTTAATGAATAATGCGTAAATGTAGATATTTTCTCTTGATCATATCATTTCTTTATTTAGAAAAATTGTTGAAATTTACACCCGAATTAAAGTTGCTGTTGTTATTTAGAGAAATTTTTCCCGATTAAAGAAATAATAATGGTACAATAAACGAATTTATTAGTTCAACAATTTCCGTGATGAAAGAACAGAACTGCTTGGATGGGATCTCGTCATATGGAAACTAAGTGACATGTATTAATCTCTCATCTGAATTTTCCCAAGAGTGATATTTGGGATAAGCAAGATCATAAGATAAGCAGAGAAAATAGGCAGAAACGTAAGAATATCTATTAATGTTAAATCTTACATGTCATATGTTTTCGAAATGAAATTCAAATGAAATTTTATTGATTTATAGTGCCCTTTTAACACATGGTTATCAAAGACACTTAACAAATTTACAGTTACTATTATTACGGATTAACTAGAAATACAAGGAATACAGTTCAAAATCGAACTTGGTATACCGTAATATACTATACCATATTTGTTTGCAAGAGTGGTGCGGCTGTTAAAAGCATTGCCTTATATGTGAGAGATGGCGGGTTGAAAGAGAGTATTCATTCATTCATTCATTGGGTAATTTTAGTTTTGCCAATTGCACGTAAACTTTAATAGTGTACGCGTGTTATTAATTTTTTTAATTTTAAAACTCGTGGACATCAAAGAATGTACCAATTGTTACAATACCTTGGATTAGCCAATAATTCTTTTCTAATCGCAGAAAAAAAATTGATACCCAATAAATTTCGCAACTATGGGAATGCTTACATAGCGCATGCATACACGCACAGACGCACGCGTGTACTTGTAATCGAGTTTACGAACACTCCCCAATAAAGATTTAAGGTATATTGGATAGCCATAAACAATGCACATACACACTAACATATTGCAAAAAGCAACATGAGCTCGTCTGCTGACTACCAACACGGACCATCGGAAATTTCCATTACTCGCCCGCTCGCTCACAACGTACAGCACAATACACGGGGGATATCGCTGAATCAATACTGCTGTATGATACTCATCAACTGTGACTCATAGCCATTTATTAGTATGTGGGGATATTTCCGTGAGTATCATCGTAATCCGTTGTTTTCCGGATCCCGACTGAAAGAATCCTGAATCTCGGGGAATCCCCGATTAAGTTTAATTCAGATTATCCAAAATAGCGTATCTTACGGAGTTGGTGCAAACGATATTATTTCACTTTTAAAATACAAGTTAACATATCCATATGTAATGTAATGTGGATATAACGTAGAAATATTTTATATAACGCCGTTATCAGTATCATGTATATACTTTGAGTTGTACTTTACATGTTAAAAATCTAGGACGAAAAAGATGAAATGAAATAATAATAATAAAAACATTATGGATACACGAGTGTCAAAAATGTATTATGTACTGCATTGTTATTTTTGTGATATTTAGCTATGTGTAAAAATTGCCCCGCCATGTTCAAGCTGAAATCATATTTCACATTCTGACATATGGTCTGGATTTGCCCATTAATTTGACTCAAAAATTAACTTTCTCAATATTGAAGGTACTGAAATATCTCAATCCCTCAGGAAGTCATTCAACAAAGAAAAATATTGTATTTTTAATAATTTGCTGACAAGTATGAAATAAATTAACTGTGACTCTGAAATATTTGAAAAGTAAACCTTGGGGGACCTTCTCTGGCTAAATGTTAATTTTCATTTTTACACTGACTGCCAGATTTACGGTCTCTTTGACAACAGTTCACACGCTGTTTTTGTTAGTAACTGCATGCCTCGTCATTTTATCGACCTTCATTGGGGTTGCCCATTTCTCAGCTGTTCTCTATTCTGTTTCTATTCTCCATTTCTCTATTCTGTTCAAGTTTCTAACATTTGTCTTACAAGCCATCCACCATAGGGACCCAACTTACATTAATGACTTGATTTCTATTTTTTTCTGTTTTTGATATCTGATATTTCCTCTGTAACAATCTTCCCCTTGAGCCTAGCCACATACGTACCATCTCACATTTCAAGCAATAAGTCAAAAATGCATCACCTCACTGAGTCGTGTTAGCTAACCAAAGTTGTTTACTTTTCTTTTTCTGGTTTTGTGCTAAACTCTCTTCATCGTAATTTATCTTCATCTTCACTGTAAACTTATTTATTATTATTACTGTTATTTATATCGGAAAATGACATCTTAAATAGGGTTGCGTTTTAACACTTTCCACAGGATCCATTATCAAAAATGTTGAATGACAATTTCAAGAATGCTGTTCAATCACATGCAACCTTTAACAGAACATACAATTAGTATCAATTTTCATCTTTAACTTGAATGCCAAAACAACACGCAGTAAAAGAACTCTTGATAAGTTTTTTGTTGTTAACATTCCAACCTATCGTAAAAAATTATTTATATTTGACACTATTAAACTGGGTAGTTATTAAGTTGGTCTTGATCCAGTTCTAGAAAATTTGGTCAAAGCTCATTGACCCAGTTTTTATGTCGCGATATTTAACTGGATTTTTGCTATTTTAAGCAGGAAAATACTCCAGATAAACAACATAGGCTTATCGTATGTTTACTCCTGAGACATCTAAAATAAATATCACGAGTGCGGACTTATCTCATCTTCCAGACTCGAACACGCCTAAAATACAAGTGCCGTAACGATAAGAAACTACCGAATTGATATTTAGCCATGTTATGGCTCACAATTCGATATGTAGACGGTCAACAGCCAAAACAACTGTGTCATAGCTTAGATGGTATATAAAACAGTTTCTATTACACCCAGTCGCCCACACATTATAAGGTCGACCGATTCTACCCACAATTACGCTCAATTTTGTTTAACTGAGCATCCAAATTGGAAAATTTCCCCCGCTCTACTTTATTTCGAGACAATAGGGTAGTTCTTCAATAGATAAACAAGCACTGCGCTTGATGAAATTTGTGGAAAATTCTGTCCAACCGGGTGATTTTAAAAACAGGCTTATTTCCATAACAGGAAATTTTATAAAAAGCATGTTAAAACTTGATGACGGCGGAAATATTTGGGAGAGCACGTGTTCTTAATATATGCAGTTGGGTAGGGTAGTTGACATTCCATTCACTTATGACTGACCCGAGGGGGTAGGCTATACAATGGTGACGTACGTACAATGCGCTATTGATACACTTCAATGGTTAATAAAGGTGGTACGGTGGAAGATTTACAATGACAAGTACAATGAATAGTAACAGCCTTGCTTCGTGGCACCAGGTGCAATTAACCTTTGTCCTGCTGAAGCCGGAAATATCGTCACGAAATTCTCATCAAATAAAACAATCTTGCAGAACCAGTATTAAGTGTTAATTAATTGTGATATATTTTCTCTACGTATCGCAACGGTAAATGTGGATCAAATTTCACGTAACATTCAATGTTTAATATGAACATCAGCAGATGTCAGGGAATTTCTAATTGATTTATAAATGCGTCATAACGATATATGTCAACAGACTGTTGTGCAATGTGTACGCTGATTTTGAATGATTTTACAAAATTCTATGCATGTAAAAAGAATACGTCTGTAAATAAAGTAAAGTTTCACTCACGCGGCCGGTAGTTTTGATGCCCTTGAGAAGGCAGAGAAAGGTCACAACCCATGCGAGTGCCAAGGTCAGTAAAAGCTTCCACTGGATTCCACCAAGGTCATCGATGCCGCTGGTGATTCCGAGAAGTTCGTTGCTGAAAGACGGACACAAATACTGAATAATCGAATCCGTAAAACATACATTACAGGGAGTCTTCAACTATATCAGAAAGAAGGAATATTTAGTGAATCCACTGGGAATTTAAGCTATTTAATAGGGCAAATCGTATTCTATATGGGCATTGGGCATATTAAAAAAGACTCGTGGCAATAAATTGCTTAAGAAATTTGGAGTATATTTTTGCTAGTTTTTTACTATAACTAACTAAAAACTACCAGCTTACAATGTATAACAATAGTTATTTAGATAAATATATAGTAGACATATTCTCTGAATAACACGTAGGTTTTTAACTCCATCTACATTTTACGGTCTAATATATTATACGCTCGAAAGTGTACCTAGATGGATGGAGTAGTAATTAAATTACTTATTTCGCTTAAATAAGATGCTAATCTTTTTAATGTAATGCATTGAAATGTTGCAATTTGCAATTTTGTTTCTGGCAACGAAGAAAATCATGTTTCTTGTGAAAGTAAAGATGGCACGACAAAAATAGGATCTGCAGGATATACGGGAGTGATCACCGTAATAAGAGCCTTACTTAAAATATTCCTCGCTCGGTGAGATACGACTGATATTGGTGGCGTTCTCAAACACCGAGACGTTCCACAAGCCTATGTGGTCGGTGCCGTTGTAACATGTGCCATTGTCATGGGAGATAAACTCGTCCGAACAGTTCACCAATGGCAGCTTGAGACTACAGGCTGTGAGTAAAACACTACGTTAACAAAAATCAAATCAATCTCAAAAACACGATGGCTGATAGTAAAATTCAAGCGATTCAAGACGGGGGGAGAATAACATTCGGTGAGATGCCGTTATCTCTCGTCTTACCTTCGGTGTTCCAGCTGTTATTGCAGTCCATCCATGGGAGGTAACTCGTGAATGACGCGAACAGGTAACGGAATGAGTACGCGAGCAGGATGTTATAGTAGATGCAAGTAACCGCGGAGATAAAAACCATGGCGAAACCAAGGCCTTTGAACAAGGGAGCGAAGCCCCAGCAGGACATCGGCCCTTGGCTCGAATACTGACCGATGCTCACCTAAAATGCACCATAAATGACCGATGATAGTTTTGTTTTCTTATTTTACTATTATTTCAAAAGAGCGGCAGAAAAACTCTTAGATGTGTACCTATTGATTTATGTAGTCCTTTGCCATCTGATAATTAAAAGACTAAACTATGTAATGAACAATTATGATAGCAAAATATGGTAAAATATGGTAAAATATGCTAAAATATGATATATTACAAACTTTGTGATGATGAACTGATGAAATGGTGCATACATGAATTGATTATTTTAGTTGAGAAGATGACTTTTAAAATAGATGTCTTAAAATACATGTCTAATATTAAATTTAGCTGATGATATACATGAGGCTACAGGCAGCACATATATAGTGATATTCCTCTTTACACCCGAAAAAGAATTCTGATATTTCTGGTGTCTTTTTAATTTCCCATTTGTTAAGTTGACAGCGAGTGATACTTTCAATAATTCATAATCAGTTATTAATCAGAGATTCTCTGATCTCCGATCCAATTATTGTGCAAAAAATTCAGCAGGCAGTCTGCCAGCCTGTTATACAACCAGCAAAATCAATGGCAAAAAAGAGAAAATTAATAAGAGGAGCCATAAATCGGAAAAATGTGTGGAAAAAACCACTACGACTACTCATAATATAATACTAATATCCCACGTTTTTTTCCAGCATGGAATTTTCCATCAACCTATATCCGCTCATCGATAAGCAGACAAATGACCAACAGACAAAGAACGATAATAAATAATATCTGTTATTGCTCTTCGTCAATATTTATTTATTTATAGACAAACAATCGTTAGTCATCAGTGGCTGTATAAAAGAAGTCATTTTCAATACTTGAACGAGTTCCAAAAATACCACGCAAATTCCAAAAATACCGTAAGAATGCGAATTCCACGCCGCGCTAATTACTATTTCCTCCCCCGTATTACCTCGTTAACCTCTCAAGGTCTACATCTCCCACTACCACAATCACCAACCAGTTCACTACCTAACCACCATCTCTGTAATTTCCACAAACAAATCACCAAAAGACAGAATTCACCGGCCCCCGCTTTATTTTCTACATTATTACAACATACCACCATACATATTGCCGTCTGCATTCACAATGAACCTAGTCGAGTATAATTCCAAGACCTTTCTTTACACTTTCCGTTGTTTTGTTGAGTTAACGTCGATTTAAATCGTCTGAGAATTCTTCGTCGGGTAATCAAATATTAAACCCGAGACCTGACACCCACATCATCATCTATGACTAATCGAAAAATTTTTCCTTAAGCCTCTTAGTATTTTATGACGTTTCAGACAAATTTACATATCCTATGGTCAAGCATATTCATATGTCAAATATGGAAAATCCCCAAACTGATATCACTACGCACAGATAAAATAAAAACAAGTTGTAGCACTTTGTTACACTATGACAATAAAATAGAGCAGCAAGAAATCTGTAATATATTTAACCCTTACCACACTGGCAACTGTGTATCACATTACTCTAGCATTACAATTCATTGACAACAGAATGATAAGGGTTAAAGAGTCATATTGTTATAAAAATTTTGGGGTATTATGATAAATAACAGTTAGCATCGGTATACATTTTCCAACAAATGCAAAAAAGTCATGTAATAATAATAATAACGAAGTTTTATTTTAAGTGCCATATTATCTCTTAGTCATTGTGACAAGATGATACCTACGACAAATTGTGTATGTATAATTATGTATTAACAAAGCAATGTAAACATGACAAATTGCATGAAAAACTAGAGTAAAATTAAGTGAATTACATCATTAAAAAATAGTATTTATTCACGGTTACAATGTAGGAAGAAAAGGAAAACAATGGCCGATTTTTACTTAATTTGAGGCCATTGGTTCAAACAGTTCCCGATGTCTTGGGAAATGTTAGTCATAGTAAGCTAAATTGTGGGTATTTCTGGATCAAAAGGTAGTCCATCATTGCATATATATCATTGTCTTTATTGCATCTGCTATGTTAATTATATTTTATCCAGTCCAGTAATAATTACATACAAAGATGGCATACCTCCATGAAGAACATGGGCAGCCCAATAACGACCATGCTGATGATGTATGGCACGAGGAACACACCACCACCATTCTTGTAACACAGATATGGAAATCGCCACACGTTCCCCAAGCCAACTGAGTAGCCAAGCATCGACAGGATAAAGTCGAGTTTGCCGCTCCAGTTGCCACGATCCAGGTTCTCATCACCCTTTTCTACTGGCAAGGACCCTTCTGTCTCTTGCAAATCGGCAAACTGTATCTGAAAGCCATCGATATAATGATGAATACAGTCAAACCTGCCCGAATGGCCACCTGTATTAAGCGGGCACCTGTCGTAACGGTCACTTCAAATTCCTCCCGACATGTACACTAGTCAAAATGTCAAACCTGGATTAAACGGGCACCTGTCTCAACGGCCACTTTTTGTGATTCCCGTGAGTGGCCACTTAATAGAGGTTTGACTGTATATATAACCCTCGAGTGTGGATTTGATATCGCCCAAAACAGAAGTGAAACACAGAACAAAATAAGTCCCGTTTCAGTGCGATTCTGACTCAGTGTCATGTTTATGGTGCTAATAATAGCACGAGCTTAAGCAGTAATTAAAAATAACTAATCAATTTGAATTTTCAATTTTATTTACTGAATGAATTAACCTGAATCAATCTGTGAAAAAAGTATCAGGATTGAAAACTGATCATGAATTTTAATTCTATCACCGAGCCCTGTATAATTCATTGCTAGTACATTGTTATTTGAACGTTATCAAACAACCCAAATATAAATGATTGAAGTCACAGTGAAAAGCATTGCACCGTAGTATAGTACACTAGTCCTAATACTAACACCCTACCTAGTAATACCAAATAAATAATGCGGATTAGACATGTATCTTTATTATTAGTATGCCTATTCATTTTTATTCTGATTTCTAGTCTAGTCCAGTAATGAAATCCATTCGATGAAGAAAATGCACGAAATGATGCATGTATAAATATAAAATTAATAAATGAAAAATAAATAAAAGGCTTTTCTCTCTCATTCTTAATCTTACCTCTGGTGTTTTTTCATCGTCGCAAATAGGCTCACTTCCTATATAAATGGGTTTTAAAAATTTTTCGCCAGTTAAATCCTTAACTTTCATTTTGAAATTAAATTAAAACTAATAGTCGATGTTTCAATATACCGGTAGGTGGGTGTTCGGTAATAGCGAAACTGAAAATATCACTATAGACGCTCCGCTGTAGAGAGTTACGATACGTATACTTATAATACGTAAACGGCTAGTAACATAACAATATAATAGTAAATATGTACAGTTCTGTGAAGGCGAAATCAACGATTAAAGACACTTTATTATAGCTTGCAACGAGTTGGTCGTATCGAGGGAAAATATCAAATAGTGACTGAATGCACACGTGGTCGTCATTTAAGGGCGACATTTAGAGATTTAGGTTAGAGTGGGAATTTTCCGCGTTCAATGATTATCCACCGACGGTCGTCCAATTGTAACGCGCGATGTAGTACGCACGAGATGAGCCATTGGTTGAAACGCTTCATTCATAAATATAATTCTACGTCATGCCTAAAGATGTTGAAACACCGGCCGCGCGCTCACAATAAACATTTTGAACGAGTTCAACAGTGGGCGACTATTTGGGATGACCAGCACTGACTCATTTTACGTTAGTTAACTTTTTATCGTTTTTTTTGGACCGAAGATGTTGACTTCGATCAGGCTCGATAATGGTCTCCGCCGATGTTAAATTTCCCAAAAAGGTGAATGTAATGCAATGTTAATTCATTGGGTAGCCGCATTGGGCTATACGAATAGATAAAAGGACGAATAAATACATTTTTGTGAGACTTTAAAGGGTGCTACCTTTCGTTCTTTTTATGTAATGGCGATGTGGAAATCTAAATTCAAGCGTGAATATGGTACAATGCGGTATAGCCTACAAGAGGTAAACACAGGGAAATAATCAAGTACATAATAGATGTAGTTAACTTGTACAAGACTTATATGTACAATTTCATAAAGCTTATTCAACCCGAAGAATCTAATGTAATAGAATGTGAAATATATCGAATGCAGCAAAGTAACCATCTAAACGACTAAACATCTGTCATTCGTGCTTTAAAAAAGGTCGGGAACACAACGTATTGTCGTCTTCTGAATGCACGTGTCCCTGATGTTGTCTACCACTCGTACCCGTCCTTTAACTAGTACATCCCAAGGCCAACAACAGCATTGAAATATACTGCCATATTCAATTCTGCATCTACGCCAAGTTTTTGACGATTATTAAAATTAAGATATTCTTTCTGCATATTTGGGTGAATATAAATATATTAATTATTTATTATTGAATTATTAATAGTGTATTAATTCATTGAATAAGACGTTGACAATATAAACATTTTATTTTTTAGAAAGTACAATCTCTAATCAAAGGATCGGCACGTCGTAGTGATTGTTTGTCACGTGATTCTTCTGTCGAAAGGCGATCGCGCCCGAGAAGCCGGTATTTTTCCACGCTTCTGGTCGAGAACATTCCTCAATAAAATCCATTGGCTATTACAGCGGACGAGAAGGCGTGGAAAAGCGACTACGAGCCATTCATAAAGACATTTACGAAATAATACCTTGAGGCAGTGCAATTTTCTGAATTATGTGATGAGCTAAGTTTTA
>WURV02197181.1:0-11919 GCA_011762755.2 Epimenia babai
GCACCGCGCAGCCAACCACCGGCTGACCCGTCCGCGTCGCCGCGCCAGCAACCTGGACATCCCGAAGGAACTCGAGGCAATCTGCATGAAGGCGATGGCGGCTGATCCGCGCCGTCGCTATCGCACGCCCGATGAGCTGCGCGCCGACATCGCCGGCTACCTCGCCCACGAGGAAATCACCGCGATGCGCGACGGTCTGATGGGCCGCGTCGGCAAGTGGACGCGCCGCAATCCCGCGAAAGCGATGGTCGGCTCGATGGCGGCCGTGTTCCTCGTGGTGGTCGGTGCGGCACTTTGGGTGGCGTTCAGCGCAACGGTGGCCCGCGGCGAGTCGGAGTTCGCACGCGAGCAGTTGCAGGCTAAGAGCGACGAACTGCAGACGGCCTACGACGAGTTGGCCGCGCGCACCAACGAGCTGCGCGACCAGACGCAGCGTGCGAATGACGAAGCAAAGCGGGCCAACGCCGAGGCCGCCCGGGCCAAATCCGAGGTCGACGCTCGCGTCGAGATGGAACGCAAGCGTGCGGAGGAAGCCGAACTGTTGCGCGCTGGCGAGATCGACAAACTGCGGCAACGGCTGGGCATCAAGGAACGGAAGAACGAGATTGTCGAGGAATTCCGCCGGGCGTACGACGCCTTTACCTCGCAAGGCCGTGGCTACATCGAGTTTTTCCAGCGCTTGCCGCTCGACCAGGTGAAGCGCTACGTGGCGGCGTTCGAGCAGTTGATCCAGGCCAGTCGCGAAGACGGCCAGCGCTACTACGACGACGTCGACATGTTCAACTACGGAGAGCTCTGCAAGGGCATGGCGATCCACGAAAGGCGCGGCCACTGGAACAAGCAGGCGATTGACGCCTACGCGGAGGCGATCCAGATCAATCCCGGCATGGCCGACTACTGGATCAGCAAGGCCGGCTGTGAGGTCAACATCGGCCGCCAGGGGGAAGCCATCAAGAGCTGCGATGCTGCGCTGCGTCTGGATTCCCGGGCGATCAGCGCACTGTTCACCCGCGGCCTGGCCCTCTGGTACACCGGCGAACGCGAACGAGGCATTGCCGACTTCTACGAGGCCCTGCGTATCAACCCCGCTCTCGGCGATTTCCGGGTTCGCCTGCACGGCCTGCTGATGGAGCAGGGCCGCCCCGATGAAGCCGACCGGATGTTGATGGAAGGTCTGCAGTACTCGCCCAACCACTTCACGCTGCTGCAGTACATCGGGTCGCGCGCGCTCGAAAAGGGTGACGCCGCATTGGCTGAGCGGTGCTTCAAACAGTTGGTGGTGATTGCGCCGGAAGACCCCACCGCCAATCTGATGTGGGCGGACTTCATGGTCAGCCAGCAGCGCTGGTCAGAAGCCATCCCGGCCGCTCGCAAAGCCGTGCAGGCCGACCCCAGCGTGTGGCAGGGGCATTACCTGCTCGGCATCGCGCTGGCCAACTCGGGCGATGGCAACGCAGCGGCCTCCCTGCAGAGCGCCTATCGCATCTGCCCGGATGCCAACTTCAAGGCGAACATCGCTGACATGCTCCGTCAACTGGGCGCCACAGTGCCGGAATGAGAACGGCGAAGCACCTCCAAAAACCTGTCACCGTAGGCGAAGACACGGCGACAGGACGATAGCCTGTGCTGCCGTTGACCAGTGAACTGATCAGCGACGAAGCCGATTCGCGCCTACCGGAGCCCGTCGATGTCTCGCGCCAGCGCTTCGATGTCACGGCGTGCGTCTCTCGCGGCGTCGGCGAAATCATCGCGCTTCGCATCGTCGGACAGTTCCGAGGACGCCACCAGGCGGCGGTATTCGGCGATCCGTCGTTCATAGCTCGACCGGTCGCCTTCCACGCCCTTGAGCGTGTCGGCGGCATCGCCGAGCAGGCCGTCCATCTCGTCGCGGAACTCCTTGCGTTCACGATCACGGGCGGCCTTCGAGCGCAGAGCAACGCCGATCAGGGCGTCGGTTGTGGCATCCAGGTCGCCACCGCCACGCCGCATTCCTCCTTCTATTGCCATCACGAAGGCGTTGATCGAGCCGAGCAGAATCTGCCCGGCCGAGTCCTTGCCGCACTTCTTGCCGAGTTTCTTCATCTCTGCAAGCGCCGGGTCCAGTTCCGACTTGAGGATCCGTTCGAAGTCCGACGCGGTCAGCTTGTCGCGGCATTGGGCGAGCGTCGCGAAGTCCATGCTGTCGAGCCGGTCGAAAATGTCATTGGTGACGTTCCGCGCCATGAACCCGTCGGGATCATCGAGGAACTCGTCGGTGAACGCGTCCCGACCGCTGACGCGGTTGCTCAACCGGTTCCAGTCCTGCTTCGCGGTTGCTGCGCGTTTGCAGGCGTGGATGATCACCTTGCCCGTGAGCGGCATGAACATGTTGGCGACTCGCAGAGCCGCGGCGGCGGTGTCGCCCATGTGGAGTTCCCAGTCGCTCCACGTCAGGTCAAACCCGAGGTTCTTCGCCTTCGTCTGGTAGTCCTTGTACTTCTTGTCGAAGCGGGTCTCGTTGACCATGTCGGTGATCGCAGCGACCTTGCCCTGATACTGCGCGGCCAGATCCGGCAAGACGTCCAACGCGGCGTTCGAGTAACCGGTGTTCCGGCCGAGCGTGCCGAAAGTATTGCGCCAGCGCGTGGCGAACGTCTTCACCTCCTGCACGAACCTGTCCGTCAGGTCCACCTTGCCTTTCAGCTTCTTGAAGTCCGGCGTCTTCTCCCAGTCGCTCATTGCGCCGTCACGGTTCTCGCGGCGTTCGGCCGTGATCTTGTTGGTCCACATCTCGTCCCACTTTGACCGGAAGCTGTTCCGGGTGGCAGTGGTCAGGCACATCTCGAGCAACTCGTCGCGCTTCTTCTCCACCGGACGCTGTACGCTGTTCAGCCAGGATTCCAGCTCCTGTCGAGCCTCACGCCCCTTGCGGGCGAATCCGTCGTACGCCTTCTGCGTCTGGCTGGACTGGTTGAACAGGTCGTCCGGTGTGAGCCCGATAGTCGGCTTCTTGACCTCGGCGGCCACCGCCTTCGTTGCTTCCTCGTAGGCTTTCTCCAGCTTCTGTACGCGCTCATCCAGCTTCAGCGAGCCGATGCCCTTGCGGGCCTCTTCTACGGCCGCGTCAAACTGGTCTTTCACCTTCTTCTTCAGCTTGTCATCGCACTCTTTGTAGAGCTCGTTGAACTCGGCGCTGGCTCGATTGGCGATGTTGCGCTGCTGCTCCTTGTATCGTTCCTTTTCGAACTTCTCGGCCTTGTCGGTGAACTCTTTCCACGTCTTGCTGTACTTGTCGTTCAGCTTGTTCATCGTGTCGGCCCAGACCCTGGCCGTGGTCAGGTACATGCCAGCACCGTCCACATCCACAGGGTCGGCAATCATCTTGTCCCACTGCGCGTCAATCAGGCGCCACTCGCGGTTCTCGCGGAATTTCTTCAGGTTCTCCTGAATCTTCGGGACGCTCTTCGCGATGATGTTGAAGGTGCCGCGCGTGGCCCGCAGGCTGCGGAACACGCGGTCGTACCACTTCGAGTCCTGCTTCTCTCCGAGGCCGCTCTCCAGCCCTTCCACGCAGTCGCTCACCTTCTTCGCGTAATCAGTGAGTTGGGTGATCATCTTCTCGACGTCATCGATCGCCTTCTGGACTTCTTCTTCCAGCTTCCATACCTGGTCGTGGAAGGCCTGGTATCCGCCGACCAACGAGTCGATGCGTTCCCACTGCTTCGTTTCCAGCGCGACCCACTGATTGATCGGATCCGATCCGCCGACCGCCATTCCCTTGCCCTTCGCCTTGTCGACGATGGGCTTCGCCTTCGCCAGCGTCTCGAGACATTTCTTGCACAGTACGGACCAGCCGTTGCGCCCGTCGGAGCTGGCCTTGCTGGCTTTCAGCCGGTCGGTCAGCTTCTTCAGCGTGTCGGCGCGCAGTGAGCCGTAGGTCTTGAACAGGTCCATCAACTGCATCGTCTCCGCCTTGAAGTCGGAGCACCAGCCATCCTCCTTCATCTCGGTGAGATGCTTCTTCAGCGGTTCGTAGTCGTCGGTGGCCTTGAAGTCCGCGAACGCCACGCTGCTGGCACCGGCGAACATCGCGACGAGCAGCACGGCAACGAGCGGGATCCGGGTGATTTCGGTATTCATCGGGGTCTCCTCAGAAGCTCATGCTGCCGGTGATGCGCCACTCGCCGTCAACCGTCTTGCGCAGTTTGATCGGGGCCTGCGAGCGGGCGGCTTCGCCCTTCTCGTCATAGACGTCCACCCACACGGTGGCGTCATCGCGCGTGCCCATCTGCACGCGGGACACCGCAGCATGAACGTAGCGCTTCGCGTAGCCTTCCTGGGATCGCTCCCACGACATCCGCAGGCGCTCTTCCGACAGCTGCGAGCCCTTGATGTCCGGGTGAATCAGGTCGTGGAACAGGTCCCAGTTCTTTTCCTTCAACGCCGCCAGATACGCCGTGATCACCACGTCGGGCCCGGCGCCAGCGGCCACCTCGCGAATTGTGAACTGCTCGGCCAGCATCTCGTCGATCGTGTCTTCGCCAACGAACTGCGCAGTCGATCCGTCATCGTCCAGAACTGCCAGTGCGCGACCCGGCACGTAGAGCGCCATCGGCTCCAGCAGCCAGCCAGCCTCGGCATCCATTAAGGTGTCATCACCGGCCTGCGGGACCAGCAGCGTGGGCTCCACGATGCGACGGACCAGCGTCCACGGCTGCGGCACGTTCTGCGTGACACGCTGGCGGTAGCGCTTGATCGCGTTATAGACGGCCAGGAACTGGCGCGTGTTGGCGCTGGCAAACCAGAAGCCGCGTTGCTGGTCGCCCATGAAGTAGTAGGCCTCGCCGATGCTGCCGAACAGGTTGTAGGGGTGGCGGAACGCCTTCTCGACGATCACCACGCGCCCCTCATGTTCGTATGCATCCTCGGCTTCGGGGTTCAGCGCCGGGAACGATTCGCCGACGGCGCCTTCTTCCAGCAACCGCTCGCGATATGCATCCCAGGCCGCCTCGGCTTCCTCGCTGATCGTGTCGATGATCTCCGACTCGCGTTCGCGGTACGCCATCAACTCCGGCGTGATCTCCACCTTGTTGCCCGTTGACGCCCGGATGCAGGCCGCAAGACGGGCTTCCAGGGCGACGACCGTCGGGTGCCCGGGATACTTGCTCGCCAGGGTCTCGACTCGCTTCTTCGCGTCCTTGTGGTCGAAGGTGAGGTTGAACGGTGCGCCGTTCTTGCGCTTTACATCCTGCTCGAATCGCGTCAGGCGGTTCTCGGTGGTCGAGAGTTCGCTACGCGTCGGTTCGGGGCCATCGTACCCCGGAGCCGGATCCGGGTCGTTGGTGCTGCTAGCGGCGTCGCCGGTGTTCGTGCCCCCGTTGTTCGTGGTCGTGGCGTCCTCGCCACCAGTCGAGTTCGTACCCGGGTCCGACGGGTTCGACCCGCTGCGGTCGTTCCCCGTGGTTTCGTTCACACGGTTGGAAGTCCGGTTCGCGTTGCGTTGCGCGGCACCCGCGTGATGGGCAGCCGACGATGGACCTCCGATGGTGGGAGTGGTCGTGCACCCCACCCACCATGGCAACATGAGTGAAACGGCAAGCAATACGCTACGCATGGCAACAGGGTCCGTGACCAGGACGATCAGCTTTGGGGAACACCAGAAACCTACCAAACGGTATCGCCGTTCGCGCTGGGTACCCGCAGCGTCACGAGGCGATCATCTGTCAGACTATCTGGATGATTCGGTCACCGCGGTGGAGGGTTGCGATCAGCGAGCGATCACCGAGGTCACCGGGTCGGACGGGTCGAGGGCGCGTCGGCTGCGGGCGGTGTCGTAGTGGTCACGCGTGAGGTACATCAAGCCGTCGTGCATCCAGCGATGGCGATGGCCGACCATCTCCGCCATGCGCTCGTTGTGAGTGACGATCACGAACGTCTGGCCCTGCTCTTCATTCAGCCGCTGCAACGTCTCATGAATCTCGGCGGCGGTGCGCGAGTCCAGGTTGCCGGTCGGCTCGTCGCAGAACACGATCTCGGGGTCGTTGATCAGCGCGCGTGCAATCGCCACACGCTGGCGTTCACCACCGGAAAGCTGTGATGGGCGGTGACGCATGCGATCGCGCAGGCCGAGCGCTTCCAGCAGGCCGTGGGCCCGGTCCACATACTCGCTGCGATTCCCGAGGTAATGCCCGGG
Organism: Epimenia babai; assembly: GCA_011762755.2. Lineage (NCBI taxonomy): Eukaryota > Metazoa > Mollusca > Solenogastres > Cavibelonia > Epimeniidae > Epimenia > Epimenia babai. The sequence continues at coordinate 6,173 of WURV02197181.1, forward strand.
GCCGAAGCGGATCATGCTCGGCATCAGCACATTCTCCAGCGCCGTGAACTCCGGCAGCAGGTGATAGAACTGGAACACGAAGCCGAACGACCGGTTGCGCACGTTGCTCTGCTCTTCCGTCGTCAGGCGAGCCAGGTCTTCGCCGTGGTAGACGATGCGGCCGGCGGTCGGAGTATCGAGCAGGCCGAGAATGTGCAGCAGCGTGGACTTGCCCGCGCCGGATGCTCCGAGAATCACGAGGATCTCGCTGCGCTTGATCTGCACATCCACCCCGCGCAGAACTTCCAGGCCATCGGCGCCCATCTGGAACACCCGGCGGATCGCTTCGCTCTTCAGAATCGACTCGCCGGCGTCAGCAAAGGAACGTCGCGTCAACGCAGGCACGGACGGCACGGCGGGATAGCCGGAGGCGGAATCGTCGCCGGCGATGTCGTCCAGTCGCAATTGGCGGGAAGCTGGCGGCGGCAGCTGCGCGTGCGGCAACTCATCGGGAACCGGCACCGCATCGGTGATCATCGCTGGCTCATCAGACTCGGCCGGCTCGGCTTCGCCCACGTCACCTACCGCCGCCGGGGCAATTTCTTCCGGCAGCGGCGGCGCATCGAACGACACTGGCACCGCGTCGGTGATCATCGCACCGTCGTCAGCGTCGCCATCGGCATGAGGGGGCATCGCGTCTTCCGGCTGCGGAGCCTGGTCGAACGACGTCGGGATGTGATCGGTCACCATCGCCCCGTCGACGCCATCGGCAATCCCGGTAGCAGCCGCGCGGGCTTCCTCAGCCACCATCGCCTGGATGTCGTCTACCGGCACGGCGTCGGTCATGTCGGGGGCTCCCTGGCGTTCGGCTTCAGCCGCGAGGCGGGCGTCTTCCGCGACCATCGCCTGGATCCCGTCCACCGGCACGGCGTCGGTCATGTCGGGCGGGCTGGGATCGTCATCCTCGACCGCCTCCACGTCCAACGCATCCATCACCGGCACGGCGTCCGTGATCATCGCCGGGTCCGTCTCCGGCTCCTGGCGAAGCGCCGACAACTGGTTCAACTCCGGACCGACCGGTCCCGTCGGAGCCGCCACGGGCGCGGGCAATTCGATCGCCTCGTCCTGGCCCGCGTCGGTCTCGCGGGATCGGCGATGGGCAGCCACGGCCAGTGGAATCGATACGAGCAAACCCGCTCCCGCCAACCCGGCCACCACCACCACGTCGATCGGCAGCGGCAATCCGTTGAGCACGGTCATCGGCAGGACCACACCGCTGAGCGCCAACGTCGCCAACGTGTACCCCACGATGCGACTCACGCCGGTAATCGCGAATCCGACCATGGCGAACGCCCCCGCCCAGACGGTCAGCAGCAACAACTGCGACACGCTGTCGTCAGTGGCCCTGGTCACCCCGCGAATCGAGCGGATCGTATCGACTGTGCTGGAAACCGCACCGGCGATCGACTCGCGTGATTCGATCGTGAGCGGATCCGCAAACAGGCGCACGAACTGGTCAACGCGCTCTGCGGTGTCTTCACCGATATCGGTGCCCGCTGTCACCGACGACCCGGTCGGGTAGGTGACGAGCGCGGTCAACGCGATGAAGAAGGCGCCGAGGATGCCGAGCCAGTTGGCGCCGCGGAGCAGAATCGGAGTGAACGCCATGAATGCGAACGGGGATCGGGATCGGAAACGTCTGGGGGGGACGGTGAATCCTACCAGACCGGAGCCCGGCAATGCCTGCGGTCTCGTCCATGACCATCCGAGCGGGCAAGTGTAGGCTTTCCTGCTGAACCCGCTGGTGAAACCGCCGTTAGACCACTGCCGACTCGTCGCGCTCCTGACCGATGATCCTGACCGTTCCCACCTGGTTGCTCGCCTGGCCGCTGCTCGCGCTGATCGCGGTGGCGGTAGCAATGCGCTACCGGCCAATCGCGTGGCGGGAGCTGTCATGGGGGCTGGCGGTCGCCGCGGCCATCGTGCTTGCGCTCACCGAACCGCAGCTGCCTGGCGCGAACCACTCGCGTCACGTGGCGGTGATCGTCGATCTCAGTCCGGGGGTTCTCGTTCGCACAGATGCCGACGCCCGGCGTCGAATGGTGACGGACGTGGTCGGGCAGCTGCGCCGCGGCGACACCATCAGCATCATCGAGGCCGGTGCCGCCGCACGCCTGATTGTGGATGCGGCGTTGATCGCCGACGCGACGTTCCCCGTGCCACCACTTGCAGGCCCCGCCGTGGCCGACCCCGGGACCGACCTCGCCGCGGCATTGCAACTCGCACTCGACCGCCGGCCGCCCGACAGCCCGATGGCGATTCACCTGATCACCGATGGTCGCCACACGGCGGACCCGTCTGCGCTGGACCGCCTGCGCCTGACCGCTGCCGCCGCGGGCGTACCGATCGAGGTGATCGCGCCGGGCCCGCACGACGTGGCGAACGTGGGCTTCTCCCAGATCGTCGCGCCGCCATGGATTGCGCCAGGCCGACGGTGGGTGGTGCAGGCCACGGTTCGTTCGACCGCACCCCGGCCGGTTCGCACGGGCATTGCCGTTACCCGCAACGGCTACGACCTGCCGGGCGCGCGCGTCACGGTTCGCATCGGCGAGCAGCCCGTGCCACCCGGACGCGATGGCGCGTGGTCGCTGACGCCGGGGATGCCGCACACCGTACGCGTGGATCTGCCAGCCGAGGAGTCGGGCTTCGTCGCTATCGGGCTCGACCTGCGCCTGATGAACGAGGCGGGCGCGGCAAGCGACAACAGCGGTACCAGCGTCAACCGCGTCAATGTTGTGGACGCCGACGACCGCATCGTCGCCGGCACCGTGGTTCGCAGTCGGCGGGTGCTGGCGATCACGCGCGACGGCACCGACGCGTCCGCGAACTTCATCCGGCTGTTGCGCCGCGAACGCCCGGACCTGGACCTGGAACTGGTGGCCGCGCCGGATGCGCCGGACCGGACGGCTGATCTGCTCGGCTACTCGGCGGTGATTCTCGATTCGATCCGACGCGACTCCCTGCCGCGAGCCGACGCTACCGACACCGCGATTGCCGAGGCGGTTGAACGGTTCGGCGTCGGGCTGATCATGGCTGGCAGTCGTGATTCGTTCGGCCCCGGCGGCTGGATTGACAGCCGGATCGACGACGTCTTGCCGGTCGATTGTGATCCCAACCGCGACGTGGGTGCAGCAGTGGTGCTGGCGCTCGACGTATCCGGAAGCATGAGCGAGGGCGCGAAAACGCCGACCATGGCGCGCGCATCGCGGCGACTGCTCGACCAGTGCACCGACCGCGACTCGCTGGCTGTCCTCACCTTCGAGCGCACGGCAGCGGATCGCCCGCTTGGCGATGCGGCATTCGCCGAGGTCAACGCGGAGACGATCACGCGCACGCGCGCCCTGCTCGATCAGCTTGTCGCCGGCGCTGCGGTCGTCCGGGGTGGCGACACCGATCTCTATCCACCGATCGAGCGAGGAGTGGAATTGCTCGCCGCCCGGGATGACGACGCGAAACTGCTGTTGTGCCTCACCGATGGCGAACCGACCTTCGGGCCGACGACATTCGCGGCTGACGGCCCATGGCCGGCCGTACTCGCGCGTGCCGCGGCCGCCAACGTGTTTCTCGCGGTGATCTCGACCGAGCCGGTGACGCCCGGATCGTTGCTCGCCGACCTGCGATCCCGCCTCGCCGCTGCCGGTACGGGCAGCGTGCAATCCGTGGCGGACCTCGCGCAGTTGCCGCGCCAGTTCGTCGATCGCCTGGCCGAGGCCCGGGGCCCGTTGATGGCGCCCACACAGGCTGGTGGATGGCCGGTGCGGCTCGGCGCCGATCGACGCCCGACGCCGCATTCGTTGGTCGGGTACGCGCGCACGAAGCCCAAACGTGACGCCGACGTCACAGTGCCCGCGTGGCTTGCCGATGATGAACCGCTACTTGCCAGTCGGATGGTCGGCGTTGGCCGCTCCGTCGCGGTGATGATGCCATTCGATGATGGCCGACTGCTTGGCGACGACTGGTTGCGCGCCGTGATCAACGGACCGACGACGCCGGCACAACAGACCGTGTGGCTCGAGATGCTGGCGATAATCGATTCGGCTACCGCTGCACCTCGGGTCGCTCCGCTGCTGGCGGAGGTCGAAGAGGCAGCCGATGGGCGACCGTTGCTCGTCGTGCGGGTCGATCCCGAACGCTCCGATGCGGCTCAACGCGCGGCGTGGGTGGCAGCAGGTGGCATCGAGTTCCGCCTGCAGGGAACGGACGACGCGGCTGCGGTCCGGATCATTCCGCCAGTGTCGCCGGGCCGGTACGAGTTGGTGCTGGAAGACATGCCCGCTACCGGCGGGCTGTTGATCGGCCAGCTACGCGCCCCGACCGGTGGTGCCGTGCAGCCGGTTGCCCTGACGTTGCCGCTGCATCGCGAATGGCGCGACCTCTCCCAACACGACGCCGTGCTCGACGCGCTGTTTACGCTGCCCACGCGAACCATCGGAGAGTGGCTGGATGCGCAGGCGCCGCCGGTAGGCAATCCGCTGGACCTGGCGCCGTGGTTCGCGTTGCTGGCGATCGTCATGATCGTGAGCCGCGAAGCGCTCCGCGTGTGGAGTCACCTCGCGGCGACGTGATGTTCGCAACCCGCGCGTCGTGAGACACCCGGGTCGAACCGGTTCAGCCGGTGCGGAACGGGTTGTCCGGGTCGTCTTCCGGCGCCACCTTCAGCGACGGGGCCGGGGTAGCTGGCGGAACCGGGCCGCCGAGTCGCTCGGCCGCGCGGATCAGTTGCAGCACGGTGCGGCCGGCAAAGGCACCGACGAGCAACCAGAAGATCACGTAGATCAACACCAGCCGTTTGCCAGAGTCATCGACAACGACGACGACATCGCCCTGTTGCAGTGGTTCGGCTTCGGCCGAGGCCGAGTTGTCAGCCGGGGCCCTGTTGTCGGCCGCGTCCGCGGGAGTGCTGGAGTCGTTCGTGGCCGGGGCCGGAACGTTGTCCGCCGAGGCGACACCCGGAAGACCGACCGACAGGAACGCCAGACCCGCCAGCGTGAGCATCATCAGTAGAAGCAGCCGCAACATCCGCATGTGCCGATCCTCACTCACTCGGTGACGGTCAAAGCCAGGGCCCGACGACGCAGCCCCTCGGCCTGCACACGGAGCGCGGCGAGCAGATGGAACAACGCGCCGATGGCGAGAATGCAGGACACAAACAACCAGCGGACGTCCTTGTAGCCGGCCGCCACGTTGGCGTCGTTGGCGCCGGGGTGCAACTGTGTGGCGAACCACGTTGTCGCGTAGGTCACGAACGGCAGCGAACAGAAGACGATGATGCCGAACACAGCGGCGAACTGCTGCCGGCGGCCGGGGTCATCCACGGCGGAGCGCAGTAGCAGCATGCCGAGCACGAGGAACCACGTAATGGCGGCGGCCACCAGACGTGGCTCCCAGTTCCAGGCCGTGCCCCACGCCGCGTCGCCCCACATCATCCCGCTGATCAGCACGAAGAGATACCCCACCAGCGCAAGTTCGCAACAGGCCAGGTTCACCCGGTCCAGCACGTCACGGCGCGTGTACAGCCAGTCGCGGATGCGAGCTACACGACCAGCCGCGCGGGCTTCTTCCGGCGTCGGCGGATTGAGTTTGTCTTCCAGGCCGGCCAGTCGCGGGTCGCCGATGGTGCGCGTGCGGAGCGGGCGGCCCAGCAGCCACAGCACCGATACCGCGAACACCCAGATCAGCATGAACTTGGCGGAGATCGCCGTCGGAAC
>WURV02197192.1:0-11918 GCA_011762755.2 Epimenia babai
TGATTGTATGTATAACAACTCGATCTTATTATTGATGACGTCATTCTGAACCGTGACGAATGATTGTATGTATAACAACTCGATCTTATTATTGATGACGTCATTCTGAACCGTGACGAATGATTGTATGTATAACAGCTCGATGTTATTATTGATGACGTCATTCGGAACCGTGACCAATGATTGTATGTATAACAGCTCGATGTTATTATTGATGACGTCATTCGGAATTCTGTAACAGTACAATGTACAATAAACTCTGTGCCATTATTATTAATATATTAATCTTTTTGTAATTATAGTACAGTACCGATCACTGTGAATACTTACACCTTGTTTATATTTATGAATGAATGAATGAATGAAACTAGAATAAGTGTGATTTACCTATTTTATGTCTAATAATTATAAGTTATAATAAGTTATTTCTGTTATCGTCGCTTTTTTTCTCTCAATTTTTAACAGATTTTAACGTGGTGTGTTTAAGTTTGGATGGTTTGTTGATATCTTTCGCAGGACGCTGACCTTTTTGTTGTTTCTCAATTTTTCCTTTAATACACTACATAAACCCAGTATAGAACATTAGTGCATTGCCACGATTGTTTTATGCATTTTTCTCTGATAAAAAACGGTTTAACATTGATAACTACTAATTACATATTAATTTGCCATTGGTACTTGATGAAACCATCGAGAATTCTGGTTCCTATATTGTTTTGAATAATAAATTAGACAAAAACATAGCGAAAACATCCTCGGGCTAAATTAAATCTTAAATCGCAATAAAAAGCACTATGATATCGACTTTTGTTTTGTTTTATCTTCAATAAGTTAGCCGGGGAATAAAACCCTTTGTCCCCGATCAAATACGAAGTGAGATTACATTCAGTACGTTTTTTTTTTGTGATTCACGTAATCGGGAGTCCAATTTATTATACGTCTAGCATTTGTGAGATACGATCGTGTACTGTACACCGTCAACTCACAACCGATCAACAGCGCGCTCCACGCGCCGATGGACCTACTCCGCGACTAGACAGACTACCTGACACTCGGCCTTAAATCGAGGAGTTATGATTATGTTGTAGTGCCTGTATGTAAAATACGACAAGACAGGGGCGTTGTTGGCATCTCACCAAGTAACAAGGAACCACGAATACCTGAAGGGTTTTTTAGGGTCAAGAGAATAAACGTATCGATGAATATCTCAATGTTTTTCAGGCAAATTCTTTAATTTCTAATTTTAGCCTTTATAAATACATTAATTTCTATACGTTTACAAGTTTTTTTTTTAATATATGAAAATGAATTTTGGTTCACGGCGCATGCGTATGCTGTCCGGCGGAATACATATACCGTACGGCGTGCGTAATGGCGTCATGCAATGGTGTTTTCATGTTGTCTAATGACGATTTTGTTTTAGATCAATATTGACATCACTCTGCGGCTGTTGTGGCCATATATTCAGCGTCTTCGGAACAGTCGCATCCATTCTCCGAACAGAATCGGCTTTGGTGTTCCAGCACGCCGTTCAGCAATTTTATATACCTAATAGCCAAGCGTAAAATTTCATTTTTACTCAGTTTTTTGTCGGGCGGGTAGGTGGGCACGAGCTTTCGCAGCTGGGAAAAAGCGTTGTTGACGAGTTGCTGTCGCCAGCGCTCGCGACTGTTGGTGAACACGCGCCGTGAGGATTTCTTGGGGATCGTCCGAAAGCCGCGCGGTGTACGACCGTCGCCGGGATGTCTTGGCTGAAGCGAGTCGCTGTGACAGGCGCCGGCTGACGCCGTGAGCGAGAATCGCGTGAGACGAGATGCTGATAACAACCGCGCCATGTTGGAACTGTTTAAACATATATACCCGGTGTCTATGCCGATTCGTACGGGATCCGCGATCTTTGCACGCATGTCAATTTCTGACTGGTTGAGAATAGCGCTGGCGACGGAGTTGTTTCCCGTGTGTCTGCTCCAGGTCCCGTCATCTTTCAACGGCGCCTCGTCATAATCCGTGTCGTCATTATCGATGAAGACGTCATCGGGAAAATCACCGTCGTCTTCATATTTGTCAAAATCGTCGTCTAAATCGTCCGACCCCACGCGGCTGGAGGCATTGCTTGCTCTGTATCTACGTCCGTAGTCGCCGTCATCCTCGTCACTCAGATCAACGATCATTCCGCTCCGATTTGCGTCCCTTGGTTCCACTTCCAGTGTTACGTCATCGTCGACGTCCGATATCTCGATGCACGCATCATCGCCGGCCATTACCCCGCTGCTCGTGTGATCTTTATAATTAGATATCATAACAGCCTTATTAGACGATCTGTACCATAATAACAAAATACACAACTTTAATACGCTACAACCATATACGACGCAGTACAAAAATATATTTGTACACAATAGCTTATTGATAGGTCAGTACCCGTGTGAGCTGGATGGATGGGTGGATGGATGTATGGAGTGATTTAAAGTGCGTCTATTGTGTCGTGACTCCTGAGTGCTGCCACGCTAGGCAACGTTGATTGATTAGTATGCAAGATGAAAGTTCAAACAAACTAAAATTAATATACAGAATATGTTATAAAAGATACATCTGAGAAAACGATTTACGATTATTTGAAGTATGAAATTTCATTCGAAAAGCCTGAAGAAGCATATTACATATATGCGAAAGCTTGTTTACGAATAAATTCAATTAGTCTCAAAAGGTGTTACCTCATTTTTTCTCTTACATATCATGACTGGCAATTTTATATTGAGGCGAAGTAATGTGGGGCATGTGGAAAAATAATGTTTTCAGTAAGTAAAAGAATAAAGACAAAGTCATTTGGTGCAGATTGGAAGATGATAGAATCTGAGGTCAGAATATTGAAAACAATTAATAATCTCAAAAACTGGATGACCTAGAAATGGTGTGTAATTGGGTTTCTTAAGCAAAACATCTACATCTAAACTTAAGATTGCTGTAACTTGTAAAATATTGATGTTTGGTGCCAGCAGCATCCATAGTATACCCCCTTTCCCTGACATACTCTAGTAAACTATCAAATCATACCTCCATCTCAGCTTCTCCCAGCTGAATGAGATTAGCTGAAATAACAAACAGGAACTGGGAAAATCGGGTTAACTCGGAAGAGCAGTTGTCGGTGATACTTCCTTGTTGCGAGATACTTGATCGTAATCACCCTGGTCTCAACTTAGCCATACGCAAGTACTACCAAACTATATTTATGGCGATGCAGGTAAATGCGCACGGCCTATGTAAAATTCGAGGGCTGTTTGGCAGCTTTTACAACCTTTTTAAACAGCAGTGATTGCTATATTAATGTAACACTTCAAGGTGCTAGACTCGTAACAGTAATTTCATTGGCTCAAACCATTAAATTGGCGTAGTCCGCATGTTATTTTCCCCCTTGATCAATATCCAACGTAGCGATTTCCAGTGGAACAATTTATCCAATACCAAGCCTTCTGATGAATGAATTACTCAATAATGAATGATGAATGAATGAATGACTGAAGAAATGAATGAATGACTGAATGAATGAATGAATGAATGACTGAAGGAATGAATGACTGAAGGAATGAATGACTGAAGATGACTGACTGAAGAATTGAATGACTGAATGATGAATGACTGAATGATGAATGACTGAATGAATGAATAAATGAAGTGATTTAAAGTGCGCCTATAATGTTCCAACTGCCTGATACACAGTACAAAGTTGTTTTATATAAGTATGCAACAGAAAAGTTGAAAAACACTAAAAAAGAAAAAATTTTATAAAAAATATTATACACACACATGTGGGAAAAAGATTGAGAATATATGTACATAGTCAAATTTAAGCACATAAAATAATAAAACTATTATAAAGTCTGAGCTAATAAATCCATGGAGAGATAATCATAAAAAGTTCCATTCAGGTTCCTTGCTTGTTATAAAAATTAAAACACCTACTACAACTCAACACTAGATGAAATGTCTAGAATGTTCCATATATACCGATGAGGCAGAGACAGTAGTTGCTTGAAAGACACGTATGAATCGCCCGTCCACTCTGTTCACTCGAAAGAAGGTCAATGGCACGTTTGAATACCCGCTGCACTATCAGTGTATTCATCATCTGGTCGAAGAGATAGAGTCGGATACTATAGAGATATGTCATAATACAGTACGGCTCAAATCAATTCTTAATAACTTCGTTATGCCAGATAAACTGAATGTGGACTGAAAATATAAAAAAAAATCATGATGCATTTCGGTTATTTTCCAACATGGTCCCCCTAAAACTCTACACACTTAGTCCAACGATGCTGCAGTGCTTCAATACCCGTGGTATAGAAGGCCACATCATGATCACTGACAAACTGCTCAACGGCACTCATGACATCTTTATTGGTTTGATATCGTTCCCCAGCCAGATGCTTTTCCTATTTTGGAAGAGATAATAGTCCGAGGGCGCTACATCAGCATGGATGTCCTGAGGGGGGGGGCTAAGCCTTTCCATCTGCATGATACAATGGTGCCAAATTCTGTGCATTGTGGTCTGAAGCTGCAGTATGTACGAGGTAAGACTGCACAAATGATTGAGTACACTGGAAACAACTGCGCAGTTTGTGACAACAATGACTCGCCTTGCTATATGAAAACTTTTATCTGTCTAACTTGGGTAATTCTCGATGAGCCTATGAACTTTCAGCCTACCCTCGTATGTAGTGACCTACCTCAGGAGATACACGAGCTATATGATGAACAATGGCTGGCACCGACAGGATGTGGGTGAGGAATGACGTGAAGAGAGCGGGGGAAAAGTTTGCCGATACCAGCGGCCTACAAGCATTTCATAGCGATGACTGATATAAAATCATTAAAGGTTTAAAAGTTTAATTGTATATATTCAATAATATAGAATTGTCAATCAACAAATGCAGCTTAATCATAGGTTGTTACCAATTAACAGCACAGCTGAATCAAATTATCCCAAATTAATAACAAACCTGCATTGCAAGCTACACAAAATTAACACACCTGCATCGTAAGCTACGCAAAATTAACAACACACTTGAATCATAAGTTGTTCCAAATTAACAACCCACCTGCATCACAAGCCACCCCAAATTACCAATACACACAACACACCTGCATAGCAAGCTACCCCAAATTAACAACACACACAACACACCTGCATCGCAAGCTACCCCCAAATTAACAACACACCTGAATCAAGTTATCCCAAATTAACGACGCACCTGAATGCAATCGTGACAATGGCTGAAAGGGTCGCGTGCGTAAAGACTGGCTTGCTCCTCGCCAACCCATTATGTAACAATTTCTTCAATCACAAACATATGAATCAAAAACGTTAATTAATCATAAAGAAATACTTAAAAACATTATAAAAAATAGGTGAATACTTGAAAACATTATAAAAAATAGGTGACACTCATCATGGCTTTCATCATATTTTATCTATTTTAAAACTATTCTTCTTGATTAATTTGCATATTGTATTTGATATCCTAAGTACAACTGTAAATACGCTCGCATGATAAAGTTCTTATGTCACAATCTATTCTGTGTAATTTCCATACAAACGACTGATAAGCCGAGAAGTTTCATACTGAAGCTATAAGAAGTTTGAAGCTCAAACGAAGCTATAAGACTAGGTGACTAGGTGATGATTTACCTGTAACTTGAGGTATAAACCATGTGCTGTAAGATGACCCATAATGTTGTTACATAGCTGGTTCATGCCACTGGTCAACGACTCACCTGTCCAAACAATCCGACATCTGGCGCGAATGTCTTGTACAGTTAGGAAGCAGTTAGTCGAGTGGTAGGAGCACTGGACTTCTTACCGAAATGTTGCGTGTTCGAGACCATCCGCTGGTCGACTTTTCTTCAATGATCCTCAGCAAGTCATTTATCCCTAATTGCTGGAGTAAACCCATCTCAAATGGTTAGACACTTGATATAACTTTAGGCGGGTGATATCAGAGAGTCGATGGTATTGTACCTGCGCTGAATAGCTATTATACATTCATTGTAACAGGCATCGGAGAGCCTTTGCAATCTACAAATGTTGTACTTGACCTTTTTGTTTTGTTTGATTAGCTACCCCAGTGACTCCAGTATCTATAAATATCACACGTGTTAAATCGCGTGTACTTCAAAACTAACATCCACTCAGTCAGCCACCCTCTATAGGGAGGTGAACATTTACGATAAAAAATATCGATAAATTATCGGTCACCCATTCACGCAAGCCAACGCATGATTCTACACTATACTTGTACTATCTGTTAAAATGCCGGTGGAAATCTGAAGTCAGGGTTGTAAAATGCCAGTAGTTGATTATTTGAACAAAGCAGTTATTAGCGATCTGATAAGGTTCCTCTTTGTGTCGTCATAAAGCGACTGCATGTCATTCGGGGTTTCCATAAAGAAGCATCTTGAAGATAAAAAAATCATTGATCATTGAGGAACCAATCGGGCACCAACCACCGAGGCGGCAATCATCTTGAAAAAGTGACCAAAATGTAAGGAGTCATTGATTCGTCATGATAACCACCACACCAAAAGTAGAACATTCGTTGCATCGTTATAACGCTGGTTGTTGTGTGATCCGATTATCCTTTCGGTGTTGCATCGAAATATCATAATATATAAATGTTTTAATACGTAACTTGGCCGATGCTATGGTTGGGGGCTAGATGTATGTATGTATGTATGTATTAGTGAGTTGATCAGACTAAACGTACCAGTCTTGCCTTTAACAATTCTCCACGATGATGTACTTGTGAAGGTGATGAGTGTGTGCAGGTACACGGTCATGATCTTTGTGTCTCTGTGGGACTCTGGCTACAATGTACCGACAGACGCAGGAAGCAATCAGACAATGAATGGTCTATAATAATGTCACTATTCCCATCAGTGGAAATCATATGGCGCATTATTATACATGAAGTATATTGAAGGAAAAAACATAGACATGGACATAGTAAGTCATTATAAATTACCTGTATATGACTTGCAACTATTGCATCTGGCAGAGAGCGCTTTAAACCCCCATGCTCATGGTGTCTCGGTAGCTCTGCCAGTGTGGTTCTGTTTGGGCTTTTGGGCCTCCGCTTCAGATGCTCTATGGCTGGTCTCTATATTGCTTACCTCTCCTCCAGGTCATCATCCCATTGCAAATAACCATTAACTATAACAGACTTAGCGGAGTGTGCAACATATGTTGCCAGTTGCTAAGCATTTGGAACCAGTGGCGTGAATGGAAGGTCAATTGTCTATCTGGAATGAGCGGGTTTTTCACAAGTGTTTTTCTTTCACCCCTTTTAAGTGATGCTAATCAATTTTTTGTGTCAACCACATTTAAAGGCTTGCTTCATAAATGGCTGAACATGGCCTAGACAGCCATTACTTTGGTAATTAGCCTATAACTACATACATACGTAGTATCTTTATCAACATGACCTTTCACTCAAACAGTTTGCCAGAGGCTGTCATAGTATATGTAATAATTAATCTGACCCATCCTCATCTGTCACTTACAAGCAGTGTAGGGAGGTAGGTACAGCATTTCCAGAGAATCAGTTTCACCTGGTGTATCCATGACAAAACGTGGTCCTTTAGAAGTGCGACGCATATATAGCATTCCTAGAAACACGCAACTGACTGCATTAGCACCCAATGTAAACTTTCGCAATACAGAAAAACCCTCACGATATTGCAGTGTTGACCCGGGTAATACCTCCCATAGTGGCTTGACCAGTTATAACTTGCAGTTTGAACTTGAAGTTTACCGGTTAATAATATCAATACAATATTACTACTCAAAAATAGAAAGGTACCAAAAATGATGCCAAAAAGCATTATGTATATATCATTTCTATTCCTGAAAGGCACGTTATAATATTGAGCGATGCATCTCTTGATAAGAGCCTTCGCAAACTGAAGTTATGCTTCATTTATATGCTAGTACTGCAGTCGGGGGCAGTTAGTATACTGGTTACTGGTTAAATCATTGGACTTTGGAATGGAGTGTAGCGAGTGCACCTGGTTTGAGTCACGCTCTAGCCAGTATACTACTTGTCGTGTCTTTGGACAAAAAATGCCCTATATCCGGTCTGCCCATCTATGGGGGGGGGGTCAAGGTAGCCCATGGAGTGTGGTTATGAAAGGACTTATACCCTGTGATGTGACTGCCTTTCAGAGGCCCTCTCTCTGTGGTTTCTATGGTACTTACCTCTCCGCTATCTCATCATTTCATTGTAAACCATCATCAACAACTATCACTGACTTAGTGGGATGTTTGTGACATTTGCTGGCTGTCTGCAGGCTTTTGGAACGAACGTTTGGCGTAAATGGACAAAAGTCAACTGTCTGCCCAGACTCAATGGATCCCAGTTCAGTACGGTGTTTTCACCCACCCCTTATAACATAGGCTAATCTGTTTGTCAAGATAATCTCATAAGCCAGATTAGTAAAAGGCAAAAATGGCCCATGCAACAATTACCTTGGAAATCAGCCTATTTATAACTAACTAACAAGCATTTCACACATTTGCTTATATTAGAGGTCAGAAAATGGCTCTACTTTGACAGACAATCAATAATAATTTTCAACAAAATAAACAAAGACACTGTATCCAAAGATCTGAAGACTGTCAGGAAACATATTTGATTAACGATGGCGCGACCAACATCTCGGAAAGAATCGAGCAGGTCTTCCCATGATGCATTAACCAGTTAGTAACCATGGTGAACAACGAAACAGACCTTGTTTTGTTCCGCATTCATACTGAGGAGAAGATACCGACACAGGCACTCAAACCTCTGAAATAATAGACATATCGATGCAGACCATTTGTTATTGATGCATACCACATAATATATAAATGTCTCACAGTAATCTACACAAACAATAGAATCAACGCGATTCTTTATGATTTTTCACCAATGACAGAGAGAGTGGTTCGTAAGTCGTAATTTCCTGACAGACGGATTGGTTATTCTTCTGCGAATTCACCAGTCCTTACATGGTGACGAGCAACAAGCCCGATCTGACCATGTGATTGTATTAGTTATTCAAGATAATAATTATTCAGTTAAACTCTTACTCGTTACCTCACTACTTGCTTAAATAATATCAAACATAAATCTTTATATTTGACATAAACCAACTACTCAGTTAAGTTCTTCATTTTTATGTATTACAAGCTCTTCTGGCTCTGACCTAATTAGACTATGATGTCAATAAGTGGCCACTTCAGTAAGCGTATTGATTAGCTTACATATTTATGCTAATGGAAATGGTAATAAAATCTATAGATAACATCAAATGATGCAACAGACAGCTTTATCAACTTCACTTATTGATTAGCTTACATATATATCAACTTCACTTACTGATTAGCTTACATATATATCAACTTCACTTATTGATTAGCTTACATATTTATCCACTTCACTTATTTATTAGCTTACATATTTATCCACTTCACTTATTTATTAGCTTACATATTTATCCACTTCACTTATTCATTAGCTTACATATTTATCCACTTCGCTGTCCATGATGAAAAGGAATCTCTTCACAGTCAGGTATACCGTGACAGCTGAAATCATTGCCATGGTAACTGATCCACTTTTATATACACACACACACACATAAACATTCGTAGTTATTTTTAACATGACGACTGGCAGAGGTCTCGGAACACTGCCCAGCCTAGCCTCTATGTGTAGCCTAACATATCTTTTACATGTCATTGTAGATAGCTCAAAAATTGTGTTAACAGTCGATTTTTCAGAGCCTTCTTGTGAAAAGTCTGTGGTCCAAATCGCGGACATGACAGGAAAACTATTTGCTACACCTTCCTCCCATACTACTGGTACGATGGAACAAATGAACTTGTCGAGCTCACAATATTAGGAAAATTTCACCAAAAAAAATATATATTAATACGTGATTCTATCGATTGAATTAGAAATATATGAAGTGAGAAAATATCTACTTCATCAGAATATTTATACACCCTGCTAGTTTAATTTGACATTTATTTCATGAGAATATATCCAGATCAAACAGGACGAGGTTTGAACTAGGATTATTCGAGAATAATAAAATTTTACAACCAGAGAAAAAGCAGTGAATGAGGGGTTGAATTTGTGAGGGAATCACAAAACTTAACTAAACCATCAATCTCAGTACTTGTTATTTATCTCCTTAAGATCGTGTCTTATATCCTGTAACCATAGTAACAGAATTCTCTCCCAAAAGAACGGATGTTAAATAAAATTTACAGTGTAGACTCACCAGGCTTCAGAGATGGTGCATAGTCGCCAGAGGTGGGACTGGTTATCCCAAGTAGCTTATCAAATTCAGCCCTAAATAACACAAAAAAGTTAGCCGAATGGCTGAAATAATCCATGATAAAACCTCTACAATCTACAATTCTATCACAATTCAAACGTAATAGATATATGAAATGAGTTGCGTATTGTAAAAATTATCTGGAAAATTAAATACAGTCAAGTCAATTTGATCAGAGGCGGTATGTTTCAAAGGAGTAGAAAATAATCATCTGAATGAAGATTACAACACTATGCAAAATACTTCAAAAATAGATGAATGTTGGAATAAACGATGGGTTCAAAGTGCCGACACAATGGGGGATTTTTATGTTTTAGAGTTTTTATTGGTGTAAAATAAATTAGACAGCATGCTAATATGAACACTTTAATCAATATATTTAATTCATTAGAAAATATTGAAAATAAATGTTCACTTTAATGAAATGATCAAATATATAATAATTATTCAACGTGATTAACTATAAAACCTAAATAATAGTAGCCATATCAGTTCAAAAATACTGTAAGAGAAATGTGTGTATATCGCCGGCATGATACACACCATAAACATCAGTGTGCTCTCAAAAGGTTAAGGTATGGTGCAACATTTATAGCCTGCAAGTATCAGGCAATAAGAGCTCTGAGAGGTGATTTACTAATAAATACTCATATTGAAGCTATTCGGCACATATACAATATCTTCGATCCTCACATATCACCCGCCAAATATCGTATCAAAAGTCTACACATGAGAGAGACGGATTTACTCTAGTAATCGGTGATAAATGACTTGATCAAGATCATCATAGAAAAGCCGAGTGCTGGGCGATTCTGGACCCTCAACCTTTCGCCTGAGCCTAGTGCTCCTACAACTGGACTGCTTTCATGGGTGTTAAATACTAAAAAAGTGCACGAGGAAAGCAGCCTGTGTAGCTCAATCAATAGAGAACCGAACTAGTTACCTGAATGTCATCGGTCTTTTCTGTGCATTTCTATCCTATGATCAATCATGTTCAGGTGAAAAACTATATAATATATTTTCCCCTAAACTGGCATATATTTTTTTACTAATACTAATTATTACCCCAAACTGTTGTATCATTAGTCAGCTAGTTCCTGAATTATGCATCGTTTGATAATACTTCATGCTCTCTAGGATTTCATAATATGGTAAAGTGTCGTCGATGTCATCTTGTCATTATTGATTAATGAGCAAAAATATAAAACTGAATATAAAACTGCATGTTACCATTACAATATTATACCTGATTTTGTTTTTTGTTCGTTGTCGATCAATAAAGCCACGAACAATTGCCTGCAAAAACCAACAGGCCATTTATGTATAACATCACTATAGCAACAAAATTTAGTGACCAGTGTAACAAGCGTTCAGTTCACATTTAAGAGTAATAACGGGATCCAGTCAAGTCGGGCACAAACCAACTCGGACACAAACCAAGTCGGACATAACTCGAGTCAAGTCGGACATAACTCGAGTCAAGTCGGACACAGGGCTAGTCAACTCGGACACAGACCCGAGTCAACTCGGACATT
>WURV02197203.1:0-11918 GCA_011762755.2 Epimenia babai
CATACATGGTATATCGCCATAGAATTGCACCATACATGGTATATCGCAATAGAATTGCACCATACATGGTATATCGCTATAGAATTGCACCATACATGGTATATCGCCATAGAATTGCACCATACATGGTATATCGCAATAGAATTGCACCATACATGGTATATCGCAATAGAATTGCACCATACATGGTATATCGCCATAGAATTGCACCATACATGGTACATCGCCATAGAATTGCACCATACATGGTTTATCGCTATAGAATTGCACCATACATGGTTTATCGCTATAGAATTGCACCATACATGGTTTATCGCAATAGAATTGCACCATACATGGTATATCGCAATAGAATTGTTGTAAATGTTACAAGGCCTGCAATTTGTTCATATTATTGCCTCACCTAAAAATTGTACCATATACAAGTATTGGTTTTGTGTATAGTTTATTTTACAAGAATTGCTTGGTTTTACAGGCATTGGTCTTGCAGATTGAACAACCTACAGACAGAGATCATCACTAAAGTACACGGCACACTGCAGGACCTGACTAAACCTTTCTGTTGTCATTATGGGGCTGTTGTTGCTTTAATCGCTCTTGGTCACCAGGTTTGTAGATAGTTATGTCCTCTTGATACAACTTTGTGTCTGTCATCATGGCAAGTATGTCTCAAAGTCGCAACAGTCAGAAGTTCTATTCCCCCATTAAGAATGTATAGCCCAATAATGCAGATACAACGCGTGTTTAACAGTGTATGGAGGAGATTCTCATACCCGAACTATCGCTTTACTGGAATCATCTCGACCTTACTCTCAATGACCCTTCCTGCTCCAATACACCCATCATGGCTGATGCCCTCAAAGTTTACTGTTCCCTAATGGTATGTATACCCTGGCTATATATTTTGAAATAAAAAGTTGCCACTTTTGCTATGCCAGATACAGGCATAAATGCATGACTTGAGGAACTTGATGCCTGTTATGGAAATATCTAATATCTGTAATAACTAATATCTCAGTAGACTGAGCCCCAGGCATATCTGTAGGTTGCTAAGGCTTTTTCTGTGTATTTCTCTTCTGTTACTTAGAAAACCACAGTGGCTACCTCTCAATGTTTCAATGATGTATAAATCAGCCTTTCAATTTATTTTCTACCATGGTTGTTACAGATATGTGTCTTTTGCTCGCATTATATACTTAAAATATCAATTTGTTCACAAACGGGTGTTCATTATCTAAATGTTCAGGAAGTCTGCCCTAATAGCACACCAGAGCGCTCACCCTGGGGGCTGTGGGTTCGAGTCCCACCAGAGCTATAGGTTTTTTCTGTGCATTTCTTTCCAGTATGTTCAAAAGGAATATTTGACAGCGACGCTCCCAATTCATACATAACCTGTATAATATATAGAATTATCCAACGATATGTCTGTTATTTACTCTTTTATGGGTGACTTTACATTTATTACATCAACTGCAGTTGGCTGTCAATCTCGTGTTACGTCAAAAGATAAAGAGATTCAACGAACACCATGCCCTTTCCAAGACAGAAGATATCAACAACCCCACCAATGTACCAGATGGCGCAATGTTGGATGTAGAGTCCATTGAGGGTTTGTTAGATTTTTACACCGAAATGCATGAATACTTCGGCGATGGCTTGTCGCTTCAGTTACCGGAGGTAGAAACGAAGCACGTTTTTAAACCGTCGCAGAATTATTCGTGTATGGATCTGGGAGATGCCGACACCAACAAGAGTGGAGAGGAACTGCTCGCGGAGTTCATGAATCAAGTTCATGACAAGAAGGTCAAGGTGAAGGATGAGCCGAACGAAGCTGAAGTGCGCCTGAGACAAGCGAGGTTGGATTTTGTCTCGCAGAAAGCGACTTTTGTTAGAAAAAGAGAAATAAAACAGGAGCGTGATGATGATGATTTATATGGTGGTGGCGTGAAGAAATCCAGGTTACAGGAAGAGTGGTTGGATGAAGTGAAGCAAAGTGGTGGTTTACAGAGACGAGGAAAGCTGGTTAAAGTAGAGGAAGATCAAAGTCGTAGTTCGGAGGGGTCCGATTCGTTGCATTCGGAAGACGTGTCGTATCCATCAGTCGAATCTGAGGTGAGCGATCAATCTGAAGGGATAAAGATAACCATCAAGATGTCTTCATCGTCACCAACCGTGTCGCACCTGTCTAGCCCGAGCAAAGGCAAGAAGAAAGCGACGGAAAGCAAATCATTGCCGCTTTTTCCGCTGGAAGTTAATGCTGAACATAGGTATCAGTTTGACACCACCGACTTTACTAACGTCAAACATATAAACACCCCGTTTAAAGATGTTGAATGCGACGCTGAAACGCATGGTCCAGAATCTCCGAGGCGTGAATCTCTTAAACTAAAACTACCGGTGCCGGGAAAGGTCAAGACATCTACGAATACTACAAAGTTCAACTGAACTATTTCACTATGATGATAGTATAGCGAGCTATTAGATTGTTTTGTGCAAAATCATCTCAATTATTTCAAATAACAATTTTCGTGAGAACAGTATTACTACATTACTGCCAACACACTTCACAATTATGAGTTTTCACAGTGATACACATATATCTTATTGCTGACACTTTCGTTTCATATAAATAGTATGTCTCAAAATAGTACCCCATTTTAGGAAACCTCACAGAGCTATATTTGTACATTATGAATAAAAAGGGGCGGGTCTTATCTTCAAAGTGAAATTAAAATGATGGAAGTACCATGAACTCTTATGGTGCTGGACCCAGTAATATCTTTACTAAATACATACCAATAAATCTATCTAGCAGTATAAGGGTTAAAAATAAAAAATACCACAGATTTTCCGAGGTAACCCAAAAATACACTGTACCAGTTTTGTACATGTGAAGTATGTAACATTCAACTTTGGGCAGTCTTAAAGTTTAATTCATATTTAATCAATCTCCCGAGATATCTGGAACAAAATGTTTAGAAAATCACCTAAATCGGTGCACAAGAATTTACCTAACCAGCCCGTGATCACCTGGTTATGGTCAATTATAAGCGAAGGCGCTAGAAAAAAAATCCACGGTAGAATGCGGATTTAAACCTGCAATCACTTGCATGAACTGCACCACTGGAGTCAATTTGTCTAATTTATCCACTCATTGTATTCTTGTATTCATTAGAGTTTTTTTTTGATAGCTTATCCACCACTCAAAAGGAAATGCAAGTTATACACTGCCTATTGGAAGGGAATGTTGCTAAAGTATAACACACACAATAACTGATTAAATCGAAAACCAAATCATGTGTATAATGTGTTGTAAAGATTTATTACAAAATTCCAGAAAAACATGATACAGAAATTCTTCGTCATGTTGTTCTGTCTTTGTTTAGACTTTTAATAACGTTCGAAGCCGGAGAGAAGAGCACTTTTCGGGATAACCGTATTTGACCATTGGCCGGATCCCGGCCAAAGTATTTAGCCGTTATTTCGCTTCCAACCTCCAATCCTAGGGCACTTGGATGGCTAATCTATAAAGAGAAAAATAAAAAAATAAAGAGAGGTATACAGGTGTATAAGGCATAGCAAAGTGATATATCAATATATCACTTAGTGATAATGTAATAAGTCTGTACAGTGAACTCGCATTAAACACATTGGATACAGTTAGTTTTATAGGTAATAAATAATAAATCAAATTTATACAGTCGTCTGTTGATAAGAGGTACAATTTTTCTTTATAGATTGTTGTGTTCAACAATATACCTAGTGACCTACTCAACTTTTTGGTAGCATTAAGAGGAAAATCAAATGAAATGCATTCGAATTAGGCATTATCACTAACAACATGAGTCTTGTATTTAAGGTCCAATACTATAAATACTTAGCAAATAATGGACAAGTCAGTGGGCGTATGTCCCATTGGTGACTCGCCTTTCTCTGGTCCAGTTGACTGTTGTGTAAGAGTACGGGTGGTATCAGTGGGTGAATCTCCACCATGACTCCGTATTCTCTGGAGCACACGGTATATCGGTATATCGTGCATAGCTGCTATAGTCTACATGGTGTGTATATATGTGTAGTACAAACTACAGGGTATACAATACACACTAGTATGTAGTGCATGGTAACTGGTATACAATACACACTACATGGTATATAATCAACACTCCATGATATATAATACACCACAGTATGTACTGCACACTACACCATATATGATATACACTAGGGCTGCCCAACTAAATTTTTCCAAGGGCCAGATTGGAAAACGCTGAATCTTCCTAGGGCCACAACCTTATTCAAACAATCCTTTCTATTAATATGTTTTATTTTATAGCTAAACAAAGACAAACTTGATTGTTTTACTGATCAAAAAGCCTGGATGTGGCCTGTAGACCGCTAGTTGGCCAGTGGTGGTATAGACTATATAATATACACTACACAGTATATAGGAAGGATACCGGATTACCTCTCCACTAAAGAAATACTCATAATATAACTGTCATTATTATTCATTCAATCAACTATTATGGCAATTGGACATACATAGGACAACGAGCAGGTCTAACTTAAATGTTGCTGAGAAGTGAAATTTTCATTCGTGCTTCATGAACACTAGATAGTGCAGTGACTTACTTGATTTCAACAACTTTTGTGGTATAAACTCCACCAAATTCCAATTCTGGTGCTTTCTGAAACAAGAAGTGAATCAAAAGAGTACAGTTCGAAGCTTTTATATCAAGTTTATATCAAGTACAGCGATTATTTCATATAAAAAAAGCATAAAAATCAGCGATGATCTAGAAACAAAACTATCATGTGGTCCTACAGTGAAGATAACTAGAGAGAAATGTTGGTTATGGCCACAGGAACGGTTGACAGTCAGCGTGTTTAGTAGCACGTCTCCAGCCTGGCCCAGCCTGGCATGCTGGCAGCCAGTGATAGTCCGGTTCTTATACAGGATAACAGTACCACGCACTGGATCATTTTATTACCTTTCTAGTATCGTTTATAATCATTACTGCGCAAAAAATCTGCATAACATTTTGCTAGTAATATGTCTATCACATTTTTAGAAATAAAATGTACATAAAACTTTGAAATTAGTTTGGCTCCCAAACTGACATTATTGCCGAGAAAAATTTTCCTGGTGAAAGATTTCATGACAAGACGTCTTTATAGCCAGTGTGAACCCTGGGTTGACTGATGACAGAAAAGTAGACAATGGTGACAGAATAGGTTGATAATGCCTACACAAAAGGTAGATTATGGTGACTGAAAAGATGGATTAATGTGGCAGAAAAGGTTTTATATTCAATGAGATCATATAGAAGAGGCACCTCTTCTTGCAGGAGTGACTCTATGACTTCTTTCGCTTCCGTCAATGCGTCAGTATTTGGCGCAAATAATTGGTACGTGGTTTCATCTATTGGTGTCAGTGAAACACCTGTCATAATTATATTGTATGATATATGAAGAATTTCAATGCCGTTATCAATAAAGTAAGCTCATTAGTGTACATCAGTATTTCTCAATGAAAGACCTAAATAACATAACATAATTGATTTAATGAAAATATATATACATCACAAAAATTACCTTCGTGAGAAAATATGACACTGGATTAATGAAATTCTACATAATTATTGATTCTAAGGCAGTCTTGTGTAGTAAATTTAGATTTAAAATTCAAATTAATCTCTTAGCCAAATAGGCTAGATTCAATGCAGATAAATGAACGAGCCCAAAGAATGAATTCAGTATGTGACAGTATTATATTAGTAGAATGAGAGAACATACAAAAAGTAACAACTTGCAAGACTTTAAATTTATTCATACGAGAGTTTATATGTAACAGCCATATTAAGAATGGATTTGATGAGTCTCATTGAGAGATTTGGCCCTCGTATATTCTCTCCAAAGAGACCTGTGGGTAACCATCTTTAGGAAATGACTCGTTACTCAGGATACTACGGGGTGCCTGATGAGACAGATATTAACCTGTGTCTGCTCTGAGCTTCTTAAGATTGAATCCACCGAGGCCTACGAATCTGGATCGTTTAGCTGGCGGGACCTCCAGCTTCTCTGAAAGGGGAAATAAGCATCTCTCTTAGTAAGAAATTTCCAACTTTAATGACAGTATTCAATCAACCAATATAATTCACTTATAAGGCAATATTTAAAATGCAGCATATTTTGATTAACTTATAAACATAGTGAAGATGGTGCTTCTTTTGTTGATTTACATATTATTTACACAGACTAGCTGAAACATTCCATAATAAATCAGCAGTTTATAGTGATGTGGGTGACTCTTCTACTACATGTCCTGAAGCTCATATTGCCTACAGATTGCATACTCTTGCAGCATCACAGTACACCTTGTAGTATCTCACCGATGACGGGGCTGTTGTCTTTTGCTTTAAGCCTGGCTGCGCTCAGTGTGCCATGCATGATGTTGAGGATCTTGCCGCGTGCTTGCCAGGACTCGTAGATCGCATCCATGACAATAGACAACGGGATCCCCGCTAACTTCACATCGAGCTGAGAGACAGACAGACCACCACACACGATCACACTGCATGGGCTACCCAGACCTCCATAGGTAGGCAGGATTTAACATGCTTCGTTCCCGAAAAACATCAACAACTCTCTAAACATGTTCTGAATAATGAATAGATTTTATAATCGTGAAGTAAAACCATTAATAAATCTTTCTTCAATACAGTGCTGCCAAACAAAATGACAATCGCCTGTACGCAGTGTCTAGATTCCATACACATAAATGATTTTTTCATCTGAGAATTACATGTAAATAAATGAAGCATGAAATTATGTCCACAGGATTCCACTGTATCTATCAGTAGATTGGTCGAATAGTAGATAGTCAAAACCAGCTGACCTGCAGCGATGTCATGCCACTCCTGGTGCCAGCCATCTTGAAGTCCATGTCACCCATGTAATCTTCAATTCCCTGAGGAACAAGATCAAGTTGACAAGAAATACACAGGGAAAGTCATTGGGACAGCACCGGACTAATCACTTAGATTTTGTGAGATCCGTCCCCGCCAGAGTCAAAGATTTTGTCCTGTAAGGAGCTACCTTCTGTTAATGACTCACAAAAATATCGATGAGTATCTTACACTTGTCTATTCAATCAGTGTAGGTGAGCCTAGAACACTCACCAATATTTCAGTGAGTATCTTGTACTTGTCTACTGAATCAGTGTAGGTGAGCCTAGAACACTTACAGAAATATCAGTAAGGATCTTGTACTTGTCTATCTTGTTTGTGTCGGGGTGTTTGCCAGTCACCAGACCGACGGCCACTCCAGCCACAGGCTTACTGATCTTGACCCCAGCATCCATAAGAGCCAGGCTACCGCCGCACACTGAGGCCATGGACGATGATCCTGTCAATCAAGGATTCCAAAAATGATATCTACAACTGGAGCCTTCATGACAGCATCATTCCAATACATAAACGAATAAAATTATTAGTAATCTTAAAATAACTAGTCTATTACAATTACCTCTCAATTTACAGTGAACATTAATGAAAGGAAACCATAATTTCATAAATAACCAAGTAAAAAGTAGAGTGTGACATTGATTTGATACCCATGCAGCTTGCTAATTGTGAGCCTAAAACAACTTATTTGGCTGACTTAGGACTGCCATGCTGAGATATACTCAAAAATCCATGAAGATTTAGAGTTCCAATTGTGCCAATGATATACAAATATCTTAGACCAACCATATAGTTCTTCATATTCACTTACACATTCAATTTAAATACAGTCTCACCCATATAAGTCATTCCCATAATCTCGACAAACCGGCTTAATCAACAGTAATTGTCCGGTCCCATTATTGATCCCATTACACATAGTCAATTAATTAAGATATTAGTCGAAGTCGACTCAAGTTGAAAACCGTCTAACTCGACCAACTGTCCCCGTTGACTACAAAATGTTTATGATGCTATCAGTTGACACACTTGGCACACCGATCGGTGATTTGACCGTTATCACCTGTCAGTCACGGATGCTTGCACACGATACACGACGAGCGCATGCAACAATTTGATTCTAGTCTAGAGTTACGTTACAGTTGATTGCAGCCGTGTTTGTGTGGTCATTACGATATTTACAAAGTAGTGTGACATGTTATCGTACTGTACAATACCGAAAGCGATTGGCTCACAAAAAACTAACGGAACATGACATTTTTTCCTCATTGTGGCAAGGTTTATGTGGGCATGGCATATGGAATAGCTTTACATTGCCAGAGGAGGGGAAAAATAGCTAATCGAAACGCTCTAACAGACAATGTCGGCGAAGAGTCATGTGATACAGATGATGAAAATCACGAGCATAAGACGCCAATAGTTCAAGCGCATTAAGCAATCTAAACTTAATTTCCTAAGCAAAAAGTGATCAAAAACTCATGAGATTGTTGCAATAAATTCATTTATTTACACGTGCATACATGCCTGGTCGTAAGTTTATTCGTATGGTAATCGGAAGGAACCCAATCCCAATGTAATGGGAGACAAATCCGTAGTACTTGAAAAGATGCAAAATATGGCAAATGCGGTCGTAATTCAATGTAACTTCTAATATTACTCTAATTATTGATCGTAAAATATATCACACGTAATATTTACTAACCGGAATCAATAAAAGTAATGGAACTACAATAAAGATCGAAATACTGTCAAATTTATTCTTTTAATGATCTATTCTAGCACAGAGTGTATTCTGTGTCTAGCACAGAGTTGATAGTATTTTCAAAGGTGAGTCGGAGTAAATCAGTTTACTTGACGACTGGCTAAGTCGTCAAAGACTCTGTGTCCCTGTGCATGCCGCCATAAACACTCGGATAAGACTTTGCTGAATAAATAATAAACATTATATGAGAGTAGCCTTGCAGGGACCTACCGTTGGATTCCAGTACTTCGCATGTGAGTCGTATCGTGAATGGGAAGTCATTCGGTATAACACTTCGCAGACCTTTCTCTGCCAGAGCACCTGTGTGGTTGATACGGAAAATAATACAGAAAATAACCTGAAATAATAACAAAAATGACAAAAACTTTGATCTGTGATCAATAGACAATCAATTATTCACAGTTAAATGACCAATAGGAATCTCCATAGTGTTAAATCTGTTAGGGAATGTTATCTTTGCAACATATTAATGTGGACAAACTACCAAACACACTACACGACTAAATACTCTCTCTGTATAGCCTATGCATGTGATGTAATCATTATAAGCCTATTGCTAAACGCCCTTTATGAATTCATGTTGATCTATGAAAATGTTTCAAAATTTCATTTGTTAGTAATGAATTACTTAAGTATTCAAATTCCATGCGGCTTGTCATCTAGCACTGATTTTTAGTTTGTATCAGAAAATCCACAAAAGTACCCTTTTGTCGAATATATTGAGGTGACGTTGGACGGGGTCACTGAAAACAACTCACCATGGCCCAACTCTCGGCGCCCAATCACACCGGGTCTAGACAACTCGTTTGTGGCATACGGTGGAAACTGTTAACAAATAAACGATACACATCAAATAAGTAATTCACCGGCTATCTCAAATGCTACCTGCAAGCATGATGTTTGCATCAAGTAAATATTCATCCATATTTCACAAGGACAACTGTCACAAGGACAACTGTCACAAGGACAACTGTCACAAGGACAACTGTCACAAGGACAACTGTCACAAGGACAACTGTAAAACATGCACATTTTTGCACAATGATGTCAATGAAAGTATACTGAAAAATGGGTGTCGTTTCTTCGTAATAACATTAATGGATAGGATCTACCATTTCTTATTGAAACGATGAAAGAGGAAGGAACGAGGCAAATCTCATTGCTACTCTATTAATGGTTGTGAATGTCACTTGCACTCTGAATATTGCCTCTAAGTTTGCAATAATCCTCTCCAATACAATTTGTCTCTATATTCAAGTGCCAAAATCTTCCTACCGTAGTTGTATATAGTAAAGAATCCACATTTTGTTCAGATTTGATATTGCAGACGAGATATCCACAGAGAAACAGAAAAACTCACCTCATAGTGGAGCATGAAATTCTTGTCTTTTATGCCACTGAAATGATACATTACTGACCATAGCAGAATGGTAGAACAGCAATGCTATCAACAGTGTAGAGATCAGGATCTAAGAGTATAGGAAATAGTAACTAAAACAGTATAGCGGAAGATTCCTGACAAACAAACTGGTGTTAAGAAAATCTATATTTATGCGGTTCTTTAACGATGATGCCATTATTTCTTAATTCCTCTTGTAGGTGTAGCCCAATCACATTATTCTATATGAATACATACAAAAACAAATGATTGTGATGAACAAAAATCTATTGAAACACGTGCTTTCGCATACACAAAGAATGTTTATTCACCGGACAAAGCATTCATCATGTGTACTACTCCTTGTGTTTCAATTGGAAAAAATAAATGAGAAAACAAAAAACAAGAATAAAAAATGTCATATAAAAGAAGCACTTGAGATGCTTGAATATAATTGGAACCTAAAAAAACTGTCGTAAAATAAATAAAAACCAACAGAAACTAAAAAAAGAAAAAACAATAGGCCAAAGAGACCTTACGGCACTCGGATATTAAAACCAGGGGGCAATCAGGCTTCAAAAAACTCATTTGGATATAAGAATGGCCAAAGAGGCCTACAAACACACTGACATTAAAACAAGAGGCCAATGAGGCCTAAAAATACTTTAGTGAAATATTAATTACAAACATCACCAGAAATTACTTCCCCTTGGTCCAATGATAATATGCTTAACAAATCTAAGAGACCAACCCTAGGAGAATATCTGCCAAATGGCAAAGCTCTACGATAAATGGTATTTGAGAAGATTTTTTAAATAAAATGTTAACATCAAACAGATGGACGACGGATGAAGTCTGATGAGGAAAGCTCACTGATTGAGGCTAAGAACCGAACAAATCCCGATTATTATTTTAGTGAGGGCATGGGTGAAGTAGTAGAGAGCATGGGTGAAGTAGTAGAGAGCATGCGTGAGATACTAGCATGTATGACTAGTGTGTTACCTTGTGATAGCCGAGATACTGTCGAGTTTAGCGGAAGAGTCTGGCGAATCAAATGTCACCGTGCTGAGCACCTGATAAATTAATACTACATAGATGCATACACGGGGACAATGGGACAAATGTCACCAACCAGACAAATTATGATATGAGGACAAAACAAGGCACTAATATAATAAAATAATTAAGGCAGTGAGACATATGTTTATATGGCAATGTACCTACCTGCGTTTGCCCTCTCTGGAAGAGAGCAGAACCGTGCAGAGACTGGTACAGATCAACAGAGCAGGTGATGTCACGAAGGTCACTCAGGTTTCTGCCATCGCACCTGGTCATTAGAATGAATATATTCACCTTTATGCTAACTTTAGGGAGTATGTGTAAATAGCATGAAATAGATACAAGAACAACACGCCTCGAGATAAATCTTCTCAGAAGGTGTCACCCTTGTACCTTTCCTCGTGTAATCGGCCAACATGGCTATTCAAACAGTTTTTGTGTAACGTAATCGTCCATTTTACAATGATTAATGTAAAGTTACATTATACAAATCATTCAGTACATTGTATATACATATAGATGTAGAAAGTGGGCGGTGTACAGGGTAGGTTCTGTGGTGACGGGTTGTAAGTATATAGGTAACATTAATACATATAGAGATACAAAGTGGGCTTGTACGGGGTAGGTTCTGTGGTGACGGGTTGTAAGTAAATAGGTAACATTAATACATATAGAGGTACAAAGTGGGCTTGTACGGGGTAGGTTCTGTGGTGACGGGTTGTAAGTAAATAGGTAACATTAATACATATAGAGG
>WURV02197225.1:0-11918 GCA_011762755.2 Epimenia babai
TATATACCTACTTTCCATATAGATTACTGTATTTTCTTCTAACGTTTGGTATTTCGTTGCTGTATAGTGTGTGCCTACGAACCTGATATGGTTCAGGCCTATTGAATCCAATAAAACTGTAAATTGATTATCTCGGTCTTCCGCGTTTAAGATTATTTCCTGTCCGAAGAACGCTCGGACACGGAACTCAAGTGTGACCATTAAGCCACCCGTAACGTTTTAACTTTCGCTCAACTTCAGCCTCGTTCTCGTGACTTATAGTATAAAAGCAGACTCATCAGTGTAGAAAAACTAAATTAAGATCTATGTTGCTATCAGTTATCGGAGTCGAAAATTGGAATTGTTGAAACTCGGAAATTAAATCAAGTAAAAGTTTGAATATGTTTAGGCAAATATATAGACAACAATTACTGAATGAGTACATTTAGTTTTTCTATAATATGTTTGATATGTATATACAAATTATGTTTGGTATATCATGTATATATGAAGCTGGAGAGAAATGCACAGGAAAAAACCTGTACCCCTGATGGGAATCGAACCCACGACCCCCAGATAACCGGTCTGGTGCTCTACCTCCAGCTTTTCAATCTCTGCAATTTAACGTACCTCCAGCGTTTCAATCTCTGCAATTTAACGTACCTCCAGCTTTTCAATCTCTGCAATTTAATGTACCTCCAGCGTTTCAATCTCTGCAATTTAATGTACCTCCAGCGTTTCAATAGCTGCTATTTAATGTACCTTCAGCGTTTCAATCTCTGCAATTTGATGTACGTGCGGCGTTTCCATCTCTGCCATTTAAGGTAGCTCCAGCATTTCAATCTCTGCAATATATTGTACCTCCAGCGTTTCAATATCTGCTATTTAATGTACCTTCAGCGTTTCAATATCTGCCATTTAATGTACCTCCAGCGTTTCAATATCTGCCATTTTAAGTACCTCCAACATTTCAATCTCTGCAATTTAATGTACCTCCAGCGTTTCAATATCTGCTATTTAATGTACCTCCAGCGTTTCAATATCTGCCATTTTATGTACCTCCAGCGTTTCAATCTCTGCAATTTAATGTACGTGCGGCGTTTCAATATCTGCTATTCAA
Source organism: Epimenia babai (assembly GCA_011762755.2). NCBI lineage: Eukaryota > Metazoa > Mollusca > Solenogastres > Cavibelonia > Epimeniidae > Epimenia > Epimenia babai. The sequence continues at coordinate 1,100 of WURV02197225.1, forward strand.
CGTACCTCCAGCGTTTCAATATCTACCATTTAATGTATCTCCAGCGTTTCAATCTCTGCTATTTAATGTACCTCCAGCGTTTCAATATCTGCCATTTAATGTACCTCCAGCGTTTCAATCTCTGCAATTTAATGTACCTCCAGCGTTTCAATATCTGCTATTTAACGTACCTCCAGCCTTTCAATCTCTGCAATTTAAGGTACGTGCGGCGTTTCCATCTCTGCAATTTAACGTACCTCCAGCGTTTCAATATCTGCTATTTAATGTACCTCCGGCATTTCAATATCTGCCATTTAATGTACCTCCAGCGTTTCCGCAATTTAATGTACCTCCGGCGTTTTAACACCTGCCATTTAATGTACATCCGTTTCAATCTCTGCCGTTTAATGTACCACCAGCGTTTCAATCTCTTGTTGGCAATATCTTATAATACCACGTGATTCACTCTGCAGAATAAGCGAGTTACCCGTCCATAGTTTGATGACATCGTCATAGCGACGGATACACCAGTGCCCAAAATGCGTTTTACACGCGATAATCACCTTCACCATTTCATGGTATCTATCATCATCAAAAAACTTTTAGCCCGTTTTAGCCTAATGAATGGTTAAGATATAACATGCTCTCAGTTATGGTTGAAAACAACGAGATCGGAAACGCGCGCGCAGTAAACAATTTGTGCCCTGGAGAGCAATGAAAATGTATATTACTTGTTTACGTGCCCACATTTTGCTACATAAAGTAAACCTAGTGGTATGCTTCGACATAATAATATGCAACGTGGTATCATGAGGTATTCATCAATCAGACATGATTCAGTGATTAATATCCAAACATATGGTGTCTATACGACTGGGAGTCAGAGATATGCTCACATCAGACATGAATATTTCTTCCCTTTCTTTTTCCACAAATTTGTCACATCTTAAATTGTAATTGCCTTATGTACTTGGATGGATACAGCATAGAATTGCCTCAATTGGTCTAAAGGCTATGTAAACGTCAATAGATAGAGCATTTAGAAACCTGTGTATAGCAAAAAGTGACAACACATCAGTGACAAAAATAATTAATATTTAACCCGTTGTTTATTTAGTCTTTAAGTACTACATTGTAACAATGTTGTATTGTATTATGTTTACATGATGTTAATATTTTAAGAATTGTGTTAATGTTATGATGCCCAGGTTATGTCCGTTCACTCTTTTAACCAGAACTTAGAAAAATGCAAAAAGTGAAACTATAACACCTTATTGACTAAGATAAGAATTTACTCATGCTTGCCTATACAAGTACGTGCACTTCATCATTTACACCTGATGACATTTACCTGTCAGTTAGTCAATAAGATATTACCATTACTTTTTGCATTATACAATGACTAACACTAACATAGCATCCTACCTCTCAATATCTCATATAACCGTAGAAAATGAACAAAGAACTGTGGAACTCAATACCAGATGATGGGCTGAAAGTAAGACTGAATTTTTCCTGTTACTTAAAGCCGCTGTAAATCAAGTGTGTAAGCAATGTGTGACATTTAAATAAGCACAAATAAATGTAGACAATTAAATTTCACCGCTTTTTTAGCTAAGTTCACCAGAGCAACTGGGATAAAGTACCTTGCCCATGGATACAACGGGAAATTTGAACCGTCCACCTTTTGATTGAGCCCGGCCAGCACTCTAGCAACTGAGCTATCCAGTTTTATCAAGTTATTGTTAGCTTGCTACAGTACATGGTGCTACATCCGCAGCAAGATGCTATCAGTGTGTGCCAAGGCTTGAGAATGATGGAATAAGCCTTAAAGCTACAGGTAACTGATAAGACTGGTGGATGTTATTGTAGGTCTACGGTTGAATGTTCACTAACTTAACATGATATATCACGTAATGTTATGTAACATATATGGGTGTAACTGTTGATAGGTATCATTCATTTGTGAATAAAACAATGAAACGGAATCAATTCCATTGGGTTACCCAATCAAAAATATGCAAAACATACACTAAACAGAGTCTAAACAAGTTTATCACAAGTCTATGTACCACAAACAATAACAGTAATCAGTAATAAAATCTGAGAAATACAATAACACCTGTTTAACTAATGGATATGAGGACTGATATAATTTTTGTATTTTTTATATCAAGTAAACATCCTCAGGTGCAATCAGATTTATGATACGGCCATCAGGGGAACCCTCACCTCCATAAGTAATAGGATATGATAGAACGGATATACACGGTCGAGACTTCGTGGATTAACTGTCGTGTGATGAGTTGTCATACATCTTAAGTAGCTGACGACGTTTTACGTGGGTGTCTGTGAGTCGGTGAGCCTGTACCCACTATGTGTACGGCGTGTATGTGCCCGTACGGTCACGCGCCCGTATAGAGAGAGAGAAGGTAGATGTAGAGAAGAATGATAGGGTAGAGGAGCAATGGACGTTTGTTGCGTAACTCTTGTAAACAGAGCAGCGACCCGGCACTGTAGGCGGCCCAAGATACGCCCAGTAACTGGATAACATACACACACACACCCATGAAGTCAAAATGATGCCATGCCAGGTAACTGCATCATCTTACAGATGGTACAAAAAAGACATGGCCATTAACTATGGTAGAAATACACGCGGATTAATATACAATCATGATGAATGATGAGAACATTAAAAGACAGTTGATGATTTCCGTAACTAGGAAATGCTATAGTGAGTGGAGCCGTGAATTGTCGTATAAATTGTCTCTCTCTATCCTTTGAGTTTTACTCAAAAACAATCAGTACATTACCATGACACAGAATAATTAGTTTATGATGTGTGATTTTTATGCATGAAGGTATGCGCGCGCATCCTTTTGCTAGTATCATCAGAATAGAAGTTACCTTGACAAAAAAGCTGACGTATTTCAGGGAATGAAAGATTGGCAGAATGGCTGCTGTGATAACGAGAGGCAGAACGGAGTAGCCGATGACCCCGAGACACTGTGAGTAGTTAACCTATGTTCAACACACCAAGGTAAGGGGGTAGAGAATCAGGAGAGGAAATAATGTTTAGTATGGGGCAAAATAAAAGTAGATATTGCTGCCACGCTTGATACCTCCAGGTGTCATACCTTACAACACCAGCAATTGTGACCGTTGATACCATCAAGTGTTAGACCTTACAACACCAGCAATTGTGACCGTTGATACCACATGAATTTGTAAAGTGTCTTTGATAGCCATGTGTTAAAAGGGCACTATAAATCAATAAAATTTCATTTCAGGTGTCATAACTCACCACACAATAATGACAATGCTGTCACAGTCAATGCCACCAGGTATCATAGCTAACCACATGAACACTAAGCAATAATATAGGCTTGATACCTCATCTCACCAGCCATTACCCACGACCCGCAGTCAGTAAATCTATACCGTATACTGCACCTACTATAGAGATAGCTTACCTCACCCCCGAGCACCCTCGCCAGTAAGAAGATGATCACAGACCCACACACCCAAATCGTGATAATCCATGACACAACCTGAAAACAATCTAAAAAAATACTAATATCCATCCATCGATACGTCCACTTAATACTTAATCCTTGTAAATACTCAACTTATTGGCTGTGTCTAAATACTTCTATTTACCATACAATATGCATAGATTGTTTAAATAACCATCATCAAAATCAAACCTGGAACAACATTTCTATCTCTTGAATTTGACGTGATTTTTATTGGTTTCATTAATATATGACACTCGTGTGCCCTACCACCACTCCGCACCAATAACACGTTTATATACCAGTTTCCCTTTCAGTTATTAAGCACAACATCTTCTTTATGTCTTATTTATATCAAATTTATTGAGGCTAAAAAAAATCATTATAAATGCCATGAGCGTGACTGGCATTGTAACCCACAGAAATCCTGAAAATATTTTTCAAAAAAAAGATATCAGAAACCAGACCCGTAGAATGGCATCGTAAACCAATGTCTGTGTATTGTGAGGTGTGACGATATGTTTGAGACATACCCGGAACTGGCCATACAGAGAGATGAGTGCATAGAGAAGGATGACAACGAGCGGACCCCAGAAATCTGGGCTCTCACGGACGATCTGACGATTGAAGCCAAGTTGGGGCAGGGGAAACAACACACATCTCAACTTGTAGTAAATGTCCTTGGGGTCAATGTCCAATTCTTCCCTAAATAGATTTACCACAAAAAAATTTTAAGAAACATGAAAAAAATGGAATTTTTAATTAAAAACTCATACTACAAGAAAAACTATAAAGATAGCCTCGTGGATAACGCTCTAGATTCACAACCCTAAAGTAACGGCTCTGAAACCGTAGGTTTGCTATTCCGTGATCAAACAAGTAATCCAATCTCTGAAATTGTTAGGCATTTTATTTCCTTTATGGGAGATATTAGAGTGTCAAAGGACTCATTATACTATAGCTGCACTGAAAAGCTGTTATAAACATTTATTATAAACCAAATCTGAAAGATTGTGGAAGCAGGTAGTCGAGTGTTAAGCATGCTAGACTCATAACCAAAAGGTCGCGGGTTTTAAACCACTTGGGAATTGGCTTTTATGTGATGATGTCCTGCAAGTTATATATTTCCGATTACTGGAATACAACCTCTTAACGGGTACATATTATTCTCAGGCAATATTGGGTGTCAAAGGTATTGCATTCGCCGACAATAGCTGCCAAAAAATTCATTGTAAACTGCATCTGAGAGCCTATATATATTGGCTGATAATTGTGGTCAAGACATGTTGTCCTTGTCGTATAATATTCATAAGGTTAATAGTCATCATACAAAAGTGGTTTATGAGGTTCATCAGAGTCATCCACTTCCAACATCCAACCAAAGCCGCGATTCTGGAGAAATGATGCTGCTGGCCCACGATGTCGCACACCATAAGCTGCACCAGCAAAATCAGGTGAAAGCTCATCCAAAGATCCAGTCAAGTGTGGCGATGTGGCATCTGGAAAAGGAGCTGTTGTATGAGGATCTTACCTTTCAGAAAGTTACAAAATTAAAATGTCGGCTATTTAATCTATTGAAAAAATTTCAAAAAACATAATTATTAAATATTTATTTGTATTTTTTATATTTAATACATTATAATTATTTTAATAATACATTATGGTGGAAAATATGTAACCGATTACGCCTCAACTCACGGCGCAGTGAACTAGATCGGTACGTATAAGGATTAGGGTTAGCTTTAGGGTATCTGCTTTCAGCTCAGGTCCTAGGGTGTCACGGAGAAACATCGGCGGCTGGACCGACCTCGTCCACTGCGCGCAACTCAAAAGTGTTCCGTACCCAATGAATTCTTAGGCTTACTGAACCTGAACTCGATTTCACAAATTGGAAATCTTGATCTAATGTAAGAGTTGGGAGAGCAGCTGTAGTATATAATCTTTGATCATCGAATGCAGTTATATTAATGGAGTGTTGTCGAGGATTAGATGACGATGATGATGTGGAACTCGGAAATGAGCCGTTCTCCGACATTTTACATTTCGACGTCGCTCAAACAGACAAGCAGCACGATTGGGTATTGAACGCTCACTTACACCGGCAAAATATCGACTTGTTATATTAGTAATTCTCGTTAATTGTGCGCCTAAAGACGTACGCGGGTTTAAGGGTCGTCACCAATAATATAACCGTGGTAATGAATATTTTAAAGACGCCCAGCTAATGTACTAATTTATTTGTCACTGAGAGGTTTGAAAATAATGTTGGCTTGTTTAATTATATCGGATATACATAGTAACGTGATCTATCTAAGTATATGGGATAATTGGAGTAACTAATTAAAGAAGTGACACATTTCAATATCTCATTGTGGTATGTGAAAATATGCAGTACGATTGCAGAACGAAAACAGAACTATAGACGAGATCAGTGCACATGATTTTCTGGACCAAAATATTGTGTCAATATCAAATCGTTTTCTCGTATGATAAATCAGTAAAAGTAAAAATAAAATTTATGTACCACCTGAATCATCGGTGGGAGCAGCTGGCGTAGTGGTTAAAGCGTTTGACTTTGAATGAAGGGGTCCATGGTTCAATTCCCGCTCTAACCATTATACTAACTGTGGTGTTTCCCCCCACCCCTTATATAAGTGAGGTTCATCAAATTGTCGTGTTAACCACATAGGCTAGCTTTGTAAAGGGGCACGAATAAAGTTGGCCTACACAACGATTACCTCGGTAATCAGCCTATGAATATATGAATAAAACCATCGATTAGCATGCTCAAAGGTGGCTTACAAGCGAGTCCTATAAGACAGGACAAATCGTACTGGAGATTATAGACAACCTATATGTAAAAAGACGCACGCGCGCGCACACACACACACACACACACACACACACATTATATATATATAAAATTGTATAAATTTAAAAAACATACGATAGTAAAAAAAAATTAATTATAAATATCGATCTAGATCTATTATCACAATGAATACTATATACGTGTGACAATATGATCACAAATAAATTTATAGTGGTAGCCGGGTGAGTCAGTAAAAATATAGTGATGTCCAATCATTCGCCTGATGAAAATGTTTTTTTCTATTTGAAAGTTTTTGATATACACTTTAGTAGTTAGCCATAAACGTGTTATCACTTCGCGTGGTGTTTATACACAGATGAACTTGATATAAGCGGTGAGTTTAATATAACCTATTACAAATAATATCCTTATTAATTTTTTAGACGTTTTTTGTCAGGAACCCACATGTTCACCCACCTGCCTGTACCCTTTCTGAATTTTCCGTGTCATCAGATGAAATCAACGTAATCATAAAGGAAATTCCGATTAAAATGTCATCATCCGACTCTGAAAGTGCAACCCAGACGTGCAATGGAATTCTGCCTCTCTGTTCTTCTGGCATATCTTGTCCAATTAATCAACATGTCCTTCAGCAGCTGCGCTTTCCCACAGACAATGAAGACAGCCACTATTACCCCATTACTCAAAATGTTCAATCTCGATCGCAACATTCTGCAAAATTTTCGACCTGTTTCTGATCTAATCTGTTCTCCCAACTTTTTGAACGCGCAGCATGCCGCCAACTCACCCGTAATAAATTAACAATTAATCCAACGAAAACTGAACTTATGCTCATCTCTTCACCATTCTCTTCTACACCTCCTTCAGACATGTCCATCACCATTAAAGGCCCAAGCATCAAACCCTCTGACCACGTTTACAACCTGTGTATAATATTTGACACTCATATGAACGTACCTTAACAGATACCCAATCTGGACATACGTATTTACGCAACATTACGCGTATTTACGACACAAATGCTGCGTATTCTAAATCTGGTCTAATGAATGAGATGTAGTAATTAAAGGCAGTGAAATAATAAATATATTTGCGGCTTTGAGAGAATCTCCATATAATTATGATGAAGAAAGAATGTTTTATACCGAAATCTTGTGATATATATTTTTGGAGTGAGTATGAAATGCTTTGAATATCCGATTTGTGTTTTTTGCTGCATCGTTTTCAAACAATAAAATCAAGTAAAAAAGTAATTTGTATTTTTATGAACTTCCACTGATCTCTAAAAATGTTATTGGGGATCAATGGGCGTATGTCACTAATCCCCTTCGTTCAGATATCTACACTGAACCAAGACATAAGGATTTTAATCGCGCCATTAAACGATGCAAGGGAAGTAATGCTGCCGCGCTAATAACAAAAATTAATCGATACCTGTAGATCAGCCACAGCGATCTTCAGTGACGAGTAAACCATGGGAATACAGGGTCTTTTGCCGTTTTTAAAGAAGATACACAGTCCAGTTAATATATCACAGTATGAAGGCTGCACTGTTGCTATTGACGCATACTGTTGGTTACACAGAGGAGCGTTTGCGTGCGCAGAGAAACTGGCTCTTGGTGAAAAAACTGACCAGTGAGTTACTCTGACTATGCCCATATGAATATGCAGAGCGTCCCAAATAATGCAATTTTTTTTGACGACCTGCTACAAACGAGGTGGCCACTCCACGTCATGGTTTAAAGCTATCACGTGATCACAAAAGACTTGGTGTAGACGATATCCTTGGGTGCTCCATCCTGGGCCCACCACAGACGCCCAAACACTCTTAGCTGCTGATCCTTAAAGTTCGCCTCCAGAACAGGAAAGATGTCGTTAAGTGGGTACTGGAATGTAAAACTTGGTTCCAATGTCATTTTGACCTGTTTCGGGAAAATATCCATATCTCTGAAAAATGTAGATAGATTTTAATTCTTCATAGCTTATTTTAAAGAGAAATCACATGCCTTTCTGATGATACCATTATCAGATATATCCGGTACATTTTGAGTTTGTAGTATTGAGTTTGTTGCATTTTTGGGATGCTCTGTATAGTGGAAGGACCTTAATTCAGTCACTTAGTACAAAGAAACCTAGTCATAAAAACCAATTTACGTGCAATCTTCCCCACTTTTATATATCTTCAAGCTCATTCAATTTTTCATCGATTGTATTATTGTCGAGAAAATGTCTTTTGGCAGTTGAGTTGAAGTTAGTGACAGAAAATAGCGCATAGGATATAGTAGCCTTTCCAAACTTTCCTAATTCCAAACAATACGTAAAATTCACTAAAATACAACATAGCAGTTGTAAGTGACTGGTATAACATTGCATAATTGACCATTAACAGAATCATAAGCTTTTAATATTTGATTGGATGATATATAAATCAAAGGGCTCACAGAAGCCATATGGTCTCCCCAATTTGTTTGGTTCGGAGAGTTTGACAATAAACAGATGCTTTATACAGCAAAAGCGCGCACACTATCTTATGCAGCATGCATAGTACAGTTGACATAGGATCATTTGCTAACAAATGCCATTTTTTTCGTCATCAATACTTTAAATTATGCAATAAACCTTCACCTTGTCTAGATATCTGCTCTAGCACATCTACCAATACAGTCACACCCTGCTTTTCTGCTACTAAAAGGTAGTCTATGGTGAAGGTGAATAAGTGTGTCAGAGAGGGGACTAACACCGTTTAATAAACTCACTCTGATATTCCTTATCCGTTGTTAAAAATAACTTAGTGCATGCCACTTAGGGCAGCATTTATTTATATATGTATGTATAAATGGGCTGGCCACAAGGATCATTGCCTGAGCCAAGTACAGGCTCTCTGCACTAACTCACCCATAAATGTAGTTAACACAACAAATTGATTAGCCTCGTTAAGAGGGGGGGAGTCTGGTTAGAAAATTGACCGCCTTCCATTCACATCACCAGGTTCCAAACATCTACCGATGGCCAAACATATGTTGCACACTAATTGCTAAGTCTACGATCGTTAATGGTTTTTTACAATGGGATAACGAGGTATCGGGGACGTAAATGACATAGAGACTATCTATAGGGCATCTGAAGTACAGCCGCGTCAAAGGGAAAATGAGTCAATAGAACCACACTGCAGGGGCTACCTAGACCCTCTAAGCACAGAGGGTTTAAGCACTTTTTGTCCAAAAAATGCCATTTGTAGTATACTGACTAGAGCGGGAATTGAACCAGGGTCCTATGGATTCAAAGTCAAATGCTCTAGCCACTTCACTAATTGCCCATCCTTCAAGCATTTACTTATACCTGATTGATTTCTCTTAATTGATGTCAGCATTATTTTTTTTTTTTTTTCTCATTGTTATAGTGATCATGAAGATTATGTACATATTACATGTTAGAAAGATCTTTTTAGGTAAGCCTTTTGAAATAATGATGATGATGGTACGGTATATAAGATTATATAGTATATTTGGATACTGTAATCTTATATAGGGTCTTCCGCTGTTCATAGGTTTGAGACATATTCAACTTTAGCTCCAGTTTTTAGACTACTAATGCGTGTTATAGTTCATTTAGCCTCATAAATTTTATACCATTATTTAGATATAGTTTTGTTGTCTGCAAGACAATAAATTTGATTTTGTGAATGATGTAAGTTTTTAGTTGTATGTGTTTTTAGTTGAAAATTTGGTCATATATTTATACATTACAGTCTGGAGGTTGTTTGTTTACTCGTTATGTAGGTTTATGTAAGTTTTGGCTCTTTGTTTATCTAAGCGTTTACTTTTCTTAACACGTCTGACCTGGCCTTTGATTGTTACTAGTTTTTTGTATACTTTTTCATGTACCCCATTTTGTCTAATGGTTTACATGTAGTTCAATGGCTGCCATCAATATTGTTGTGTCTATCAAGTAAATCGTGTTGTCTTAGCTGTTGTAAGCTAATAGAGTGTTGCTAGCAGTGTAATTATGGACTATAATGCTTCTCTTTATAACATTGGTGCTATGCATCATATGTATGTCATTTTATTAGGTATAAACCATTCACAATACAATAAATAAATTAATACAATTAACGATTAACATTGAATAAATGAAAAAAAATCTCAAAGCGGCACCATTATATGAATTAGATTCTCAACAATAATAATGATAATAAAAAGCTATCTCTACGCAAGAGCCAGTGTGCTGAATAATGATGGTATTGCAAAATGTTGCAAAGACCATTCACAGCCCACACTGATGCTAGCGTATTTACCGTACAGTTGATGCCGAAGCATTACCACAAAAAATCCTTTTTATATTATTATTAATAATAATAATAATAAAAACTATACATACATATACATACATATACATACATATACATACATATGCATACATATACATACATATACATACATATACATACATATACATACATATACATACATATACATACATATACATACAT
>WURV02197236.1:0-11917 GCA_011762755.2 Epimenia babai
AGTATACCGGTGTATATTGGTATACCGCTCTATGGTGGTACACCACTATGTGACCGTACACCGCTATATCATGGTACAAGTGTATTGTATTAACCCTATGTATTGTACACTGGTGTAGTATGATCTGCATCTATAACATTGACTCTTTCTTTAAAATAAACACGACTTGTGTCTGCTATTTGTTGTCATTTATAAGACTAGACGACATCATGGTTTACATACAGTTTACATATCACAGATTGGTAATAGCAACAAGACACCTTTTTATCTACGTATATATAAATTAATTTGGGATAGTTGATTATTATTTATAAGATGGCCTAATAGCGAGTAACTACTCGAAAGGAAGAAGTGAATGGGGGAAAGACGGAGTTATCAGCATCAGAAATGGACGCTCCAGATTTAGCCCTATGCTAAGTACGTCAAGATGCTATCTAAGTCACTTGGACGGGTAGAAGATACAGCCTTTAATTGGCAACGAAATGGAGTCAATGGACCTATCCTCAGCCTTGATTGACATAACCTCTTGGGCGTATAGCGTGACTGATAGCGGTCACATGATATTACTTCATGTAAACAAGAATCGCCTCCATTTTAAAACTCATACAAATTGTTAGTTTTTTTACTTATCAAATTAATATTTTCTCAACTTTTATTTTATACGGGGTAACAAAACTATAGTGAATTTCACCTTGATATATTCCTAACTTACCACTGTGTCAAAAGAATATATTTTGACGCACTCCATAAGACCATACGTCTGATAACGCTAAATAATGGTGAAGAGATGCTCGTATGGTCTGCGGAAATGATATTTAGCGATTCGATGTCGTAAACAGATGGGTGTATATGATTCCTTTATTAAATTAAAAATAATGAAATTTCTTAGACGTATGCCAAGTGCACATCGAAAATATAATGTTGAACTTTAAGTTGAAGTTAAACTTAAGGTTCAGTTAACGTACAAAGGAAGTATACAGTTTAGTTTCGCTCTCTACAGTCGTACCTTGGGTAATTCACAAGATAATCAACTAACCTTGAACTGGGCTTAATATTTTTCTTGCCGTAACTCTTCCGTGATTACAAAATAATGCATTAGTTTAGTCGTTTAGGTGTTTCAATTGCGTCATTCGAACAGCTCCTTTTTGATGACGTCTAGGATACGAGCTAGCAACGAAAGTATTTTAGTTAGAGAATGCGAATGTCGATTCTGAAGTAAAGGGGTTTCTTTATTTCCAGTGAGTTTGTTGTAATTTACCTCTAATTCGTGTGTAGGTCGGCTTTTGAACTATGTAACCTTGTTAGTTATAAATAGGCCGGTAATGGGTAATCCTTGTGCAGAACATCCCTGGCCCTTTACAATACCAGCGTATGTCTTTAACACGATTAAGTTGATCATATAAACAGATTAGTCTTCGCTATATTGGGGTGGAGGAAACACCTTGGGGAAACACCAACTAGTCCGGGCGGGCAGGCAGTTGATCTTTGTCTATTCACGCCACAAACTGAACATCCTCTAAATCCGTGGTACTCGAAGATTACTTACAATGAGATGTCGAGATAACGGAGAAGCCAGAGAATATTCAGTAAGCATTTGAAACATAGTCGCGCCATAGGAAAAGCCGTTACATACTACAACCACACCGCAAGGCTTCTTGGACCCATATGCGTCTCAGCCCCCCCCCCCCTCCCCACAAACGCTTCAGGTATTGCACTGACTCGAGCGATAATCGAACTAGGTTAGGGTCTTTAGGACTGAAGTCTAACGATCTAACCACGACGCAAATTGTGCCCCCCCCCCAACTCCGTAACCTAATAATATAATTAGGCTTAACCTGACCGTCGACCATATTTGAAACTCTGCGTTTGTCTGGCATATGTCTCACCACGTGATTGCTCACAAATTTACAATTCTTTTTGGAATTCCATTTCTTTTCAATGTGGTGACTAATTATTGACTTGTCGAACTAATGTTAATAATAAAAATAATAATAAAGCTTTATTTAGAGTGCCGTATTATTCTTTGGTGAAAAATGACTAGATCATGTCGACGACACTTTACAATGTTACTAGCTTCAAACATAAACTAATGAAGTTATGTGCATTTTCGGGAGTACTGCAATGCCTAGTGGTGGTTTTACGCTTGAATAAACTTGTACAATATACACACAAGCTGATGACTGCGGATGAATGTTGCAGATGAATATGATATAGATGACGAAGAATGGTAGTCACGTGCTCGTCCCATAATGATTCGGGTGACGTGATCGCAGCGGCTTTAACGAAATCCTATAGTTCATTGGGCGATGACTTATTCGGTCAAATTCTGGGACTTTGCGAGATTACATCGGATGCGGCGAGCACCAAAGACGCCGTAAAAATCGTGCTCGGTAAGCTACTACACGATGTTGAGAGCGAAAGGATATCGTCGGAGCGAATGGAAGGCTTGCAATCAGTGCTTAACAGCTGGTGGAATGCGAATAAACCAAATGAAACGAGCGGTGGTTTCATAGCAACATCTCCGGTCGCGTCCGAAACTGTCGTCAGTCTCATTCGCAATATTTTGTCGGATGTATCTCAATGGGCGGGTTTTCACAGAGAATTAAACATATTCAAAGATGAGGTCGAGGATAATGAGCATATTGTGTCGTCGGTGGTGTCACTTCTCAACAGTTGCGCCGAAGACGACATACAACGGGTTGTCGACGTTCTGAAAAATACTAAGCGATACATTAACGACACCCTGCACAAGGAATATGTGGGTGTCGATACGAACTTCATTGGTGATATTGTGGAATCTGTATTGAGAATTATTGTTAACTTTATGTACACAAGAAAGAAATGTGGAGCCAGCCTTCCTGGAGGACTGAGTGGCGAGGGAGGCGGTCAGGTAGTGTACGAGGAAGAACCCTGTTGGAATGGAGAAGCCACTGAGCTGGTTGAGCGTGATCAAGAAGTGGACCAATTCTTTGATGATGATCAGATGTTGGGGATACCGATACACGGCGAATTCACAGCAGTAGAAGACGAGCGAAGTAATAATGAACGCTTTGAAGATACACAGATGAACGCTGAATTTGCTGCGAGGGAAGACGAGGTAACAAAAACTGAAAACTGTGAAGATACACAGATTAACGCTGAATTCATGGCTAGAGAAGATGCGGAAAGCAATTATGACGACTTTGAAGACGTACATAGCAATGTTGGGTGTAGCTCGGAGGAAGATGAGAGAAGCCACAATCATCGCATCGAGACCGAGAAAAGTAGCGACTCGGAGGAACAATTCTTTCGGAAATCGACTGATGATGTCTTAAAAGACGAGGAGACGGTGAGTCTTGGAGATACTCTTACGGAAATGAAACGGATCGTCCCTAAGAAGAGACGACAGCGGCGCGAACGTTTCAATAGTTTAACGAACGATTATAGTCTTCAATTTGAAAGTAGAAATTTGCGAATGTCACGTAAATTCCCTGGGCGCCGTTCATACAATCGCGATATCAATGCACGAGCGTCGCGCTCAACCACATTCGAACTGGGGGATGTGATTGCTCAAACTCTTCTTAAAGCAACGAAGGAGCACACGAATATCGAAACATCGGCGGCTAAACGAGATTATTTATGGAATATGACGACAATCGCTATCGATTCATTAATTGATAAATTCGAGCGCGAGGAGAGAGAAGATAGTGACTATCGACCGGAAAAGGATGGTATAGAGATTGTGAAGTCGGTTCTGATAAGACTTGTGACAGATGCCTTTTCGAGTTACATTCATGCGGATGCCATTCATAATATAGTTGACGACTGCGCTGCGGAGATAGCGTGTTTATTTTATAAACCCTTCCACGCTGACCACCCTTGGCACGATTCTGATAACGATGTATCGATCGATTGTTTTAGCGACAAATCATGGACGACGAATTCCGTCGTGAACGAAGCCGTGGCATCAACGATTCGGGCAATCACTCGGGAGATAAAACGCGGTCTACTAGAACAATCTAGAATTGCGTGTTCACGCGAACGCAACGCTTCTACGAATAACGTGAACGAAGCGACGATACCAATGCGAACGAGGCGTTTGAACGACAGAACGTACCCGTCCGATAGAATACGGCTTTTGAATCGCTGTAGAAATGAACAGAATTTGTTAGATGGAGTTGACAGAAAATGGCTGAAAGAATCACTCACTCCAACTCCCGAGGAATGTCAGCGTGAATTGATGATGAGCATTGAAAATATACTGAAACACATCCAGAAAAAGCAAGCGGTGAAACCGCATCGTGGTAGATCTGGGCGGGTGTATGCCGAGAAATTACGCAAGGATCTAAAACTACCGTTACCAACTCGCGTAGTGAGTAACTCGCATTTTTGTGGACATCCCGATAATAAGACTACGAAGGGGGTGATTCTTGATCAAACTAAATCGAATTGTCATGGCATCGTGATAAATGGTAAAACGTCAAATAATGAAACGAAAATGCTTACATCTAACGTAGATCTGTCGACTCGACAAAATCGGGTTAAGAGATGGAAACAGAATAAAGGAGAATTCACAGACGACCAATCAATAAAAATAGGACAAGATGTCCATACAGAATCTTTATGGAATAGCGGGGTGGCCGCTGGTGAAGCAGGCGAATCGTCAAGTCCGAAGATTGTGGAAGAAGTGACCAGTCAGAGACGAAAGGAACTCGAAGAAGTCGAGGAAATGGCTCGCCAAACACTACGGCGCGCGATAAAGAAGGAACATCGAGGAGGTCTGACGACGGACGATCTAACTGAGATCGTATCTCGCATAAAAAATCGCGCGTCCAACAAGTCGGCATCTGTACGCCACGATAATACCGCCGCGGGCCTGACCAACGGTTTGTTCATCTGTATTTTAATACTGCCTATCGGCATGCAGGCTAATATCGCTTAGGCTTAGTTTTTGCTAAAAATATTTTGTGGCATGAAACATTCGTGCAAATCCGCTTTCTATCTCTGGCCTTTCATTCACATACATGTAGAAATGTTTTTTATTTTTAAGATAAAGACCAAAGTGTTACATCGGTACACTTGCAACCCGAAATCGATGGTTATACGAAATCAAATCGGGACGAAGCTGCCAGCTGCGCATCTAAGATCGCAAAAGACTCTGAAATTTGCGCGTTACAATTGCGTAACGCGACATCCACGTGCACTGATCTGCTACAGAAAGACACAGAGTTTGTGCGTCAGATGCGACAACAAGCGAGCGTCGACCTCTCCACAAAAACAGCTGGAACGTCTCCGTTAGGATTGCTCACTGCATTAATGGGAGAGCGCTCTCAGGCGCCAAACAGTGCGTCTGTCACGATGTCACAGTTAGGTAATCCGAACACAATTTACCTACTAACAACTCAATCCGGACCTGCTGCGGATATCAGTAAAAACGGCTGTACCCAGACAGTGGTCCTTGGAGATACTAGCTCCACATCTGGGGGAGTTTCTGGTGGATGTGAGGACGTAGGTAGCATCAATCGAGTGCATGTTAATAGCGGAGGTCTATTGCTAGGACATAAAAAACGGGCAGTTATATTGGACCCACAAACGACAACAGATGTGCCATCGTCGCCTTCCTTCGTGGAGAAACGCCAGAATAAAAGCTCTTCAAAGTCCAGCGATATCGCAGACGTTGCCAGCAAGGAATTTCGTAATGCAAATACAAATGTCGGTAAATCCCCGTCAATATCCGCAAAAGCAAAACAGCGGACAAATATTAGCGAAAGAATTGCCGAAAAAAGTGATTCATATGCGTCGGAGGATGGCAATTCTGGAGCCGTAACTGGTGATAACAATGCGCGTCTTGTTGTACCACGTGGAGCTACAAGAAAACCCGTTGCCTTATTACCTCCGGAAATGCAGAATTCTGACCGGCACATCTTGAAGATAGACGATGATGCAGGACGGGTCGGAGAATATGAACCAACAGATCTTGTTAGAACGACTTTACCAACTACGGAACGAATTAGTCAAACCGTAATCCAAAGCAGTAACGTTGGTAATGGGCACGAGGCGAATGGATGTATATCAGACGAAAAGACGGATGTTTCAGAAAAGTGCTACAGAGCTAACCAGAAGGAGAGGGGAAGGCTGATGACTGACTCACAAAAAACGGCCATAAATCCTAATCTCGATGACACTCGGTCTGACGCTATAAGAAGTCAAAATATCAGCGAAAACCACGCGAGACAAGAATCGTCCATTGTCGTCCATGATCAGCAGTTCGAGACATTGAGCACACCCGAGGTGTCGAATGAGGCACGAGAAGAATGCATCAATGACGGAAATAGTGTCGCTGTAAGAAGCGAGAAAAATGGCGGTACACATAATGTCAGACGTAAAATTGTGGAACATCCTACAGAGGAACAACGAATGAAAGTTGTGGAAGATCTGATGGCGCTAGCTGGCATTCTTCCGAAGAACAGACAACCGAGTAAAAAGTGCGATGTGAGCGCAAGGTTCGTCGATTCGGCGTTGAACCCGGTGTCAAACATACCGAAACCTACGTCGACTGCCTTACTCAATGGTTTATCTCTCCGGCGACCGAGCAACAAACGAAACCCTAAACGGCTAAGAGGAGCGACTAAGAATCTGTCGGAGGTAGAAGTTCAGGCAACGTGCAGAGGCGATTCGGCGATGAAACAGAAAAACGGCAAAACAGGGAAAAAGACCAAATCGACTACAAAAACATCCGTCGACAATCGGAAAGTGAAAATCGATGCCATGCAAAAAATAGATTAACCATACAAGAATCGGCCAATTATGCGTTACAGATGACACTATCTCCATTTCTGCATAGGATTATGTAATATTTTTATCAGTATCCATTTATCGCGTAATTTTTTTATCTCAATATATACACCATGGTAGCTCCTCGAGGTCTAAAGAAATATGAAATAACGTTCGATTATTTAAAGCTAATATTTGCAGAATTATGTTTATATATACTTAATTGCCTAAATGTCCAATATACACGTGCTGATATGTTTGCCACATGACTTAAACGATCTGGCGCGAATTACTTTTCAATTTTTATCACGTACCTCTCAATTTACATGGCTTTCAATAAATCTGCATGTCAATTTTAATCCAACACATGTTAATAATACTCTTACTACAGCGCTATTATTACAGCGCTCTCCACTATAACACGAACATCGTCGGTCGGTGCACTCGATGTCGACGCGCAAGTTACGCGGTGGAGACGCATTTAGCGAGAACTCTTACTATGAAAAAAAATCGTCATTATGGGCGCAAGATTAACTGAAATGTGTTTTGTCGTTTTCTTTATTGAAATCCGTGAAATGTCAAAGCAGCACCCGCTATTTTGTTTGCTTTTAATCTTTGCCCATTCGATTTTCTTTCAGTACCAAATATAACCATATAGCCATTTCCAACATCGATACGAGTCGTAGGCCGTATCGCGAAAGTCACGTGACGGCTCTAGCTGACGACGCGCCGCCATTGTTGTGGACAAACCAACCTGCGATTACGTTCAAATTGTGACAAAGCTATTACTCAGCAGTAAATTGCATTATTGTACAAAGTTTGGCTTTTTTACTTCAAATTCATAATGAATCGAACAGACTGCGGTGCTAATAAAAGGTAAGACTGTTTCGATAATGATAGCAGAGAATATTTATCACAATTGTTGGCGCCAGTGGTGTAGTGGTTAGAAGCGCTGCCTTTCATGCGAGAGGATCCTTGGTCGAACCAGCACAAACCAACGATTTTCCCCGGACCTTCCACAAGATTTTAGTGCTTGAATATTGAAAAATGATTGGTCCTGAAATGGGTTATTGTACAAATATCTTAGGGATATCACCGGGCAATATACCCGTATGAGTTAGAACCTGAGGAATGGTCGAAAGATGATAAATTGCGGCCAAATGTCATGTATATTGATAGTGTTAATTATTTAATTGAATTTCAAGTGCATACACATTGGATGAACTCGGAGCCTACAAATCCTTCGATGCCCACAATCAATTCGTGTCGGGATGGGTGGGGGACATCTACATCGACCAGTGTAATGTTACGACATACAGTAGTCGAATTCAACAAAAGGCAGCCATTCACTATAGATTTTGCGAGAAATGCACAATTTGTAAAGACTCGTAACAACACTAGGATTTATCTCCTGGGTTTGACAGTTGTCCACGAAGATGGCGGCAGCTACTTCGCTTGAATTTTGTGCACACGCCTGGAACCAATTAAAAAATAACTATCTTATTTCTTTTCTTTTAATCTGATAGCTCGAGTGACAGCCAAGCCTTTATTGGCTGTAGTAATGGCTTTCCTGCGACCCATTCACATACTTATATGGAAATGATGAATATTCATCGTAAAGATTTTTTTACAATAACACACCGCACCGACAAATATTCACAATCGCAAAAATCTACTACTTGTAATAAAAGGCACTTGAAGAATCCTAGGTTTTTGCGGACTCTAAACTCGCAACCGCTCTCACGAACGTGACCATTGCAGACCTGGCGTCGACCCGATATTATTTAAATATATAAAAAATTAACGGCAAAACCTTACATTGTTCCAAACGTAATAAAATTATTTTATGAATTAATTCTTGTAAAATGTCTGTTTTATAAAATATTAATATTGCCTCAACGTCGGTGCAACCGACGGCTGCTCACTTCTGAATTCATTGTTGTTGCTGATACGTGATTTATATCATATACCAATAGCTTATCCCTGCCAAGGTGTATGATAACGTTTTATGATGCTCATTTTACAACATGTAGTATAAAGTTTGAGTTATTTTAATATTTACACTTCAATTATTGCGAACATGCTGAAAAGTGAATTGAAAAATTTATTTATACTCAAGAAAGAAAGTTAAGCCCCATCCTATATTTCACTGTACCTATTGCGTTAAGTTACGAATTTAGTAATATTATTAGTACTTACATATTTCTGTGCTTCATTCTACATTTTAGTGGTTCATTATACCTGTAAATATGGTGGTTATATGGTATTTTAATAACAATAATTTTTATTTCCAAAAGCGATCATTTTCGAGTAATACAAGAACCCTTCTCCTCATCAGTGGATTTTAGTGCCGCGACGACAAATTTTACCGACGTCACGCAGTCAACAAAATGGCGTGCGTGTAACGGGTCGCTACGTCGCAAGTGCCGGCTGATTTCACGTCCGATGTTGGGACAGTAATGGATACTAGCGAACGTCGGATGGGTAAGGCGAGAATGACTAAGGAGAAGCGTGAAGCTGTGAGGAGTGAACTGCTGAATATCCTTCGCAATGTCTACTCAGAATGCATACCAAATAGTATTTTAGAGAAAATTTCGGAGTGTTGCGCCGACGATATCGCGCCTTTGTTCCACAGCAAGTCCGTTCGAAAGTCAATCGACAGACAGGGTAGACTGGAGCGCGAATCAACCAAGCGGAAACACCGAAATTCGACTGAGACCCCCGACGTCTGCGCGAGCCAGAGAAATGTAGGAAAACATCACGGCGAGTATTCCAACTGCCGGCAAGGGTCCAATCGAGGAAAACGACCGAGAAACCGCGACCACGCTGGACAGCCGTATTCCCTTCGAGATTTTTTTCATTGCGATATAAGTACAAAGAGAAAAGGACAATACATCGCCCAAACATGCGGCTACTGTTCTGAAAGGTTTCCGTATGTCGACGGATCGGACAATTCTGATTGCTCCGAAACGGATGAGTCGATCGAAAACCTCATCACAGAAATCACATCTGGATTAGAACACTTCTTTAGGGCACGTTGCCTAGTTGAACAAAACGCCACAATAAACGACAGTAAACTGGGACAGGGTGTTATCTTCAACTCGAACAAACATAAGGTTAGTGATAATCGCTCATATACGAGCAAGGCTATACGACTATTAGCGAAATGTCAGAACGAGTTGGTGGAATCGATTACAGATATCGTGAAACGTCTTCTTGCTCAGATCCGGAATGACGGTGCGTGTCCCACGGACAGCAATACGACACATGTCTCTCACTCCTCATACAGTAGCGATTATAAAGGCAAACAGGCGGGTTATGACGAAGATCCAACGAGTGATATACCCGCACCACAACACGAGGATGATTCGGCAACCGACGAAGACGTTGAGATATTTGGTCAAAACGCTTTCCGCAACAACATTGCCTCTCGGCTTGACGAGATCAGCCGTCAAATACTTGGTACAATTCTCAACCAATCTACGACCACTTCCGGCACGGAACACCTACGGGATAAAATCGATAAAGGATACTGTAGTGCTAATGAAAAGTCGATTAAACGCGCTAATTACACAAAAGAAAACTTAATTCAACGTGTCTCGGCCGGCGCTTCAATTAGTGAAAAGGCATACAAAGAGAATATCGAAATGGAAAACTTGCGGCGTTTTATGAAACATGCTCGCGATAACGGTTTTAGCAGTTCAGATGTTGATGAAATTGTAAACGCCACGAAACAGCACGTGTTTGCGAGGCCATTTTGTTCAGCCTTTGACGCTAACAAAATCTCGGCATCTCCCACAATCCGTGAGTGGAGCTTTCTTGTTCCTATAAAATGTTTCTACCGCGACAAGATATTTGTTGTCCAATATCATATAATTTAAATCCAATTAAACTTTAGATTTTACATTCTGTGTTCCTCAAGACATGTGAAGATGCTCTATATACGTACAACAAATAAGTTCAATACTTGATTTAGTTTGAGTAAATAAGGCGCTTATTTTGCAAATATATACGAAAGAGGATAATATTCTGCTTATGAATGTATCACACTGATATTCTTACTCGCTAACGCCAACTCTAACACGTTGCAGAGTTTATATATGGATGTTGTAACAAATTATACTATTGAATGGTGCTTCAGTATATAGAGAACACTTTTAATATTGTAGCCTTCTTTAAAAGATGCGCAGTTTGGGGTTATACGCTGTATCGCGTAAACGTTTAACTTCTGCTGACAGGAGACAATGGACAAGTGAGTGCGCCAGAAGTGAGAGTAACCCCAGAACAAACTAAGCGAAAAGCGAAAGTGATAAATGACGTGGATTTAATTGTGAACGATGCTCGATGTACCAGTGCGCTTGAACCTGAAAACGCAGACATTCGCATGAATATATCGGCGCCAAAGAGAGCGGAGTGCACAGCTTCGACAACCAACGAGGAATGTATGGACGAATCGACTGTCCAGCCGCTTAAAGCCTGTGACTTGGTAGAGGCCTATAATGAAGCGATGCCTGACCCAGCAGCTTGTGGTGTCGAAGGTTTCGAGCGACAGGATGCCCTACGGGAACGCCGTGGTAACGTAAAATGCAGCGATAATGTCGCCCCGGACCACTGCGCAACGGCTCCATCGAAGAGGCTAGATGTGGAACTGAAGGTCACTGTAATGAAACCGGGTATGAAAAATCCCGCAGAGTCAATCATTGTAGCTAAGGGTGCGGAAGTGGGCATCGAAAAACACGTGTCAACGCCGTGAAGCCTACAAACAACATTTAAAATATCCCAATTGACGTTCAGACATCTAAATTATGTGACAAAATTTATTTAATTAATAGTGTGATTATTTTTGCGCGATTTATGGTTGCGACATCATGACGACAGGTAATAAAAATGTCGAATGTACGTTCACAATGGTCGATAAACGTCGACGTATTCAGTGTTATTGGTGATTAAATCGCTAAAGCAATCGATTGAATAGTAAACGGATAGGATATGACAAACATCGCAGACTTTACAATCACAGCGACGTCAAGTCAAGCGTTGAATCAATTCGTAGATGGCAATATCACATAATGATAACGTAAAAAAATAAAATAATAAATAGGTTACTTAATATCCCGCTCTATGCCACGAGAACGTGCTCTAAGAGCGGTTCACAGTTCAGAAT
>WURV02197247.1:0-11915 GCA_011762755.2 Epimenia babai
TATGCTATGTTAATTTTTAATGTGTATTCTTCATTGATGTAAAGTGTGTTAGACAGCGTTGCTAATAGTGCACTTTATATCAAATATATTTCATTTCATTTCAGTATTTCTATTTCGGACGATGCCCATATTATTGTGCCCTAATAATCATTTTTATTTGATTAGCGGTGCAGGGCGCATTTAGAAGACCGGCGAGATGCAACGAACGTGCGAAGGCGACAGGACGTTGTATGGCGTACATGAGGCGCTTCTCGTACATACCGAGTCAACGAAAATGCGAACCGTTTATCTTCGGAGGGTGCGGCGGCACGGAAAATAGATTTATGTCACGACAAGAGTGCTTGAATACTTGCGTAGGTAAATGGCCTCCCATTATTTACATACATGTATCACAATAATAAGTTTTACTTATGTAATTTTAATTATCACGTCGATGAGATTGTATGATCACACAGCTGTCGTAAAAACAAGCAACGGAATACCCCCAATTTAAAACTCAAATCACTTTGTTAAAGACTAGTTTTCTTACTTAAATATGTACACGTGGCACATTCAAGAGTAGTGCTCGGGTTTATAGTGACACAATGTGATACCACTTTTACAACGCAATCAGATAGTTGCGATATTACGGTCTACTGTGCGACAGTAATATGTATTTTTTATTGTCCAGATCCGTGTAAACAGACTCACAGCGACACGGGCCCATGTAGAGCTGCATTCCCGCGCTATTCCTACAACCAAGGGTTGAGAAAATGCGTGAAGTTCATTTACGGTGGTTGCGATGGCAACTCGAATAACTTCGAGACGAAGGCGGCATGTGAGATAAGATGCGTCGGTGAGTTGAAATTTTTATTGATGCTTTTTTTAAACAAACGTCCTGAAGTTTGAAAATTGACTGAAAAAAAATGAAATTTAATGTGAGAGGTTGCAACATTCTTAAAGTATTATTGTTGTGACCAATGATGTAATTCTTCTCACACGAAGAGAATCACTATTTATATTTTAAAAAAACGCAATGTCATATGCCACTATTATCGAATTTATGTACCAAAGGAAATATAATCACCTTCCTTCCTATAATAATCGATATTAAACAATATCCTATTATTTAGGCGATAAGATCTGATTTATTGACGTTTCATTGTGCTATGTACGCATTACATCGTCTATATTGGGGTTATCATTAATACAAACGTCGGTGTCGCCCATAATTCATATTAAGACAGCATTATACCATCAGTATGTTACTCTGAAAGGATTAGTGACAGTTTTATACGATCCCCTCAGCGACACCAGAAAAACATTTTCACAAATTCATGACATTTACTTTTCCGCAACATCGATTACAAAAGGTATAGAGGTGTACCACGGAGGGCTATTTTCTTGATGAAACACAAAAAACCGAGTGTGGCCACTATTTCATTACTTACAGGGGCATGCGAGCAACAACGCGCCTTTGTAGGACCATGCCGAGGCTACATACGTCGATATACATTCGACCAGCGTATTCGGAGATGCGTTCCATTCATTTACGGCGGCTGTCAGGCCAACGCGAACAACTTCCCTAGCCGATTGGGATGTCAAAGACAGTGCCCCCGTCGCAGCTAATTCAACCACGCCTGTTATTTCCATTATAAAGGAAACAAATACGTATTACATGCGTATTTCGAAACTTTAACCTATCTTTTACGACAAACACAAGAGTTTTATCCCAATGTTTACCACTCTCAATAATATGTAGTAGCAGACTATAAGTATAACGTTTTACTATGTTATTACAAACGTATTCCATATGTCCTTTTCTCCCTCAACCATGTTTCGAGACATGGCCTAGATTAGACGTGGACATAATTATATTAGATGATAAGACGGTTAGTGAACGTCTTCGAATCAATAAATTATCGAAACGCCGATTTATAGTGATGCAAATGATCTATTATATAGAATATCATGATACTACGTAAAATTTTGTTTTCTCATAGGATGTGGGTGTAATAACAATTATTGTTAGAAATCACAAATGAGCGAGTGTAGCTAAAGGCGGTGCGTTGATAATGGTATCGTTTACCGCGGAAAGCATTGAGTTGCTATACTGGACATATACCTAGGATCAACATAGGATCCTTTTGAACCAGTGTCAATCCGCCATACGTCTATACTCTGTAGCGTCGCCTGGCTACCTTTGGCCAAAAGGTGCTGGAGGTTTGTACGAAATTATAGCAAGGATTCGGAAATCTCAGCCAAGAGACCCGACTAGAACCATATGAAAACTCCGTGGTTGATAAAGTATTCTTCTCCACAATAGGATAGACCATTGTGAAGCCAGTGATGATAGGGAGACATACGTCTGTTCAGAGTTATCTCCCATAGAAAGAAGGATCAGTCGCTGAAACCAGCGGAATTTCGAAAACAAACTATTAGCTTCGATGCCCTTACATAACCACTGATTCTTGGAGACTATAACCTTCAATTTTTTTTACGATAAATTTAGTTATGAATGCAGCAACGCGCTACACGTATCGACATTATCATCTGGTACAGAATTTATTATATCACCATAGTATTGGGTTACATTCACGAAACCATTGTTGAACCGCATTGCCTTCGCCTCTGCCGATCGCGAGTTTTAACCGCTTCGCATCCCTGACGCATATTTCCGCTTCGCATCCCTGACGCACATTTAAGGAATTAAATGGCTGGTTTTTGGTGTTAGATAAGGAGTAATGGGTTAGGTTTATTTAAAGATCGTATAAACACATTTGCGGGATCTTAGTTTTTCCTAGATTAATCCTTAAGATATGGTTATTGTTTGCTATATAGACTTTATCAATTAAGTGAATGGCAAGTGTTTTCAGTTAAAATGTACTTATATTTATCTAATACGAAATGTGCGATAACTGAATGTATACGTATATCTCTACATTTTACTATTACCGATAACCTACCTACGAATACGCTACCAATTACGATATGTTCAACATGTTGTTTAAATAAATTTCAGTGTTTTGGTCTTAATCTTATTTGCGGTTTCGTTTTATGAAGCCACAAATTACATAAGCCTGTACACAGGCCTTCACATTAACTACATACATTTGACAAACTAGAGAATAATTCATCGGTATCTGGATGGTTTCATTCGGGCTTAAATATGTATACTTGTTTATGTAAACAGATGTCACGAAGTTAAGTCACAGCATATAGCTCATGCACCGAGTGAATATTTACGCAAGTTGAAAAGCAGCCAGGGGGTGTTTACAATTTCATCTTTTGGTCGTCGGATCCGATTTTTCAGTTCATATCTGACGCATGACTTGATATTACGACGATCCTATAATTGCTCAAAACCCGCAGTCACGAATGTCGCGCTCCAGTGACGCTATCGACGTACATGAAACACGTCATCAGCCACACAGATGATTCGTTGAGATCTTAAACATTTAGGCTATATAAGCTTTAATTACGTCTGGAGATGAAACGTTTTTCTTTGTGGCGCCGCTGAAGATGCAGCGCTTCGTGTTTCTTGTCGTTTTCGCGGTGATTTTGGAGAAAAATGGTATGTATTACTGTAGGAATGATTACATCTTCTCGCTATTTTCACGGTATATGATAAGCGAATACGTAGAATACGTAGTGGAGAGAATAGCGGGTTGATAGAAGCTTTTAGTCCATATTATAGAGAACATGTTACTCAACATTAAAACTTTATTAACTGATTTCGATGTAATTTCGTGATGCGAATGACGAAATACGTGTTGGCAGTCTTAATTTTAGGTTGCTGAGCAATGAATTGTTTAAACAACCTGGTTACGCAGGTCTCCTTTCTTACAGGTGTGGTGGAAGGAGGTTTCAGAAAATGTGACCAGCGTCCGAAAGCAGCCGGACCGTGTCGGGCGTACATGAAACGGTATTCGTACGTGTCCAGTAGTATGACCTGCGAGCCTTTCATCTATGGTGGTTGCGCCGGGACGTCAAACAGATTCGAATCGAAGCAGGATTGCCTCAACACCTGCCGAGGTTGAAATGATGTACTGCTCTTATAAAAAAACACTAAAAAAATCCATACAATATTTACTACAAATAACAATAACAGGGTATTTATCGTTAGTTAATTATTACATCTATAACTTGTATCCATTAATCAGACATCAGTAAATGTTGCCATATGATGCGCATTATATAACAACTCATACGGTGCTACAGTCTTTTCCTTGTTCTTTGCGTACATAGACTAACACAGCTACCCCTACATGTTCTGCCAATATATAAGGGGAGATAGATTAAATGGCTAGACCATCGGATTCCACAAGACTCGGGTTTTAGTCCATTCTAGCCAGTATATACATATATACCATATACAGTGGCGTTTTCGGCAAAACAGTGCCTAAAACCCAGTCGGATGAAGCGTCTGGGTAGACGGCAAGAGGTGTCTCATTTGGTCATGGCTGTGTCTCGAATCTCGTGACGCCGTATCTCGTGTTGGAGGTTGGAGATGCGAATGCGCAGCGTGAATATGAATATTAGCGTTAGAATCGGTGGAGTGAATGGACGTTTGTCAGATAATTCGGGGTTTGCACTGTGGTGGTATCTCTAGTACCTTAATATATAATGCTATTCATATTGCGTAACATCAACGAGTTAGCCAAACTGCAGAATAGCGTAATCCCAGCCTATTTCTAAATACATACATCGTCTCTCGCTCTTAAGAAATAGGTGTAAAGAACGCGAAGCGGATACGCAATCGCAAATACTAATGAAATATAAATATGATTATCATTGCTAGGTCCTTGCAACCAGAGGCCCAATGTCACGGGTCCTTGTCGAGCGTTCTTCCCCCGTTATTCCTACGACCCGGCACTGCGGAAGTGCGTGCAGTTCATATACGGCGGTTGCCGGGGAAACAAGAATAACTTCAGAACGCTAGCGGCATGTCAGGACAGATGCATAGGTAATATAAAGAACTAGACAAATACTAGTGGCGTATAAAGTATAGGTACAACGTGTACAGATCGCAAATATCAGTCAGGAATGGCTCTGCGACGCGAGTATGGGTTAATGAATGTTTTTGACATCTACTGAGAGAGGGTACCTGCGACATCCCAACTCATCCCGTAAATGATGACCCCGGAGGTCTACCTCTAACTGTACCTTATGCAATCTATAATAACCTGTCAAGAATATGAAACGCATATTTATTAGGCCTACACTTAATATTCGACGTGCACTCCCATAAACGGTAATCGATTTTCAGAACATCACGAAAATGGATATTTTTCTTTGTGAATTCCGCACAGTCTTTGACAACTCCTGTAATGTGGGCTATAGACTACACGAGTATGTAAGTCACGGGATAACTTTTATATACAACTTTTTAATACAGATCCATGCCGACAGCCTCACAGCGTGACGGGTCCATGCAGGGGATTCTTCCCGCGCTACTCGTACAATCAAAAACTGAGAAAATGCGTTAGGTTTATATATGGCGGATGTCCTGGCAACACAAACAACTTCCCAACGCTGAAAGCATGCGAGAAGAGATGCGTCGGTGAGTATTTAGTTTGTAATAATATCCTGTTTTAGAAAAAAGCCTATAATGAAAAACGATATTAAATATAATTGATTTAAAGTGCACAAATAGCATTGCTGCCCAACATTGTCCTTGCATCAATATGAATACACTGTTTAATAACATTAACATGGCCTAAGCGATATAAGGAAATAACACACACGCGTGCGCACTCGCTCACACACGCAAAAGGGAAAGTAAGATATTTATAAACCGCAGGAATCAGCCAATAAAGGCTCGTTGATGGGGTATGCAATGGAATATTAATGGCAGCTATTTGTCACATATGCAATACCTTCGACACTCGAATATCACCCAGTAACGGATAATATCAAGCATCTACCCATTTTGGAGACGGGTTTACTCCAGCAATCGGGGATAAATGACTTGCTGAGCATCATCGCAGGAAAGTCGGCCGGCGGACTGTTTTGAGCTCCGGTTTCGAGCCCAGTGATGCTAAAGCTCGACTAACTGCTCACCCAAACTAACACCAAAACAGCAAACCCGGTTAAGGACATCTTTCAGCAAATTTAGATATATGTCATATGTTAGTATTACTACAAGACACATATCTCCTAATAATCTTGATGTATACTAACTTGTGATGTAACTATTATTATTTCTGTATTATACCTTATTTTTCTTCTCTTTGGATACCTAACTCTTTCATGTATATTATTTAAAACATTCTCAGCAAGCGTAGGGAGCTGGTGCCGCTTCAAACGCATGGTCCGCATGATAACCAATGAAATGCGTTACACGCGACCATTAGTTAACTTTACTGTGTCTAAATTTAGTCTGTGGTGACAAGTCGTAGGGCGTGTACGTGTGTGTGCTTGCGCGCATGGTGTGTGCAAAATTCGGGATATATGTATCTCTTCTAAAATTCCAATATATATGCATATATCCTAAAAATATTGAGAAATGTATTAATGTATAACGTTTTCTATTTTAATATAACGAATATCCATGAGTGGAAATGTTTCGTCATTTTTGGTTATTTTCAACGATCCTTCCCTGGTCCAAAACGCTTAGACCAGACTTTGTCTAATAATTTCGTTGTTTAGATCAGTAAATCGAAAAGTTTGAGACCGGAAACGAGGTTCCCTGAGTGGCTTTTGAGAATGACAACATAGGATTATTGCTTGAGCGAATAGCTGTAGAAACACTAGAAATCCGTGCCACTTATAGTAATTGTGTATGGGTAAATGCGGGATGAATACTGTTTTTCCAGATCCTTGCAAACAAAAGCCTAGCGTTGCAGGCCCGTGTAGGGGTAGTTTTCCTCGTTATTCGTACAACCCCAAGTTGAAAAGATGCGTCCGGTTCACATACGGCGGTTGTAAGGGTAACGCTAACAATTTCTACTCGAAGGCTATTTGTCGCAAAAGATGTGAAGGTACGTGGCAAATAAAGTAAATCAATATTCATTCACATTCGGTAATTTCATGCGTCGTGACAAAATAAAAAAAAACAATTGTCTATAGTAGTTAGTGAACATAGAGAAAAGACGATGCAATCTAAACTCCTACTTTATGATTAATGTGATCCTGCAGATCCAGCATTCAGATTTTGAAAAGTAGATAAAGTTACTGTTTGCCTTGTTGCGATATTTAAAAATAAATCAGGGGCAAAGGAAGTATGTGGTAAAATCACCTTTCGGTCGTTATGGGTATGTCAAAGTTTGGCAAATGAAATCAAAAATCCTTGAACGGACAAGAAACTGTTTACACCTTCATCTGCTATTAATTCCACCTGTCTGATTTAATTAGGACATTTTTATAATCCATCTTATCTGCAACGATTAAACTATCTTCGGCTTAGGTCGAACATGCCAAAGGTCTGGACGCTGGTAGTCTTATAAAGGTTTTACCATGCTAACAATATATTCAGCTTGTCAATATCCTTTTTATGTACCAGTTATAAATAATAAGTCTACGATCATATCTTTCTATAGATGTATTTTATTACACCGTGAGGCAATACGAGGTATTTTATTTGCGGTGTATCGCCACGGGAATGATTGCTTGGTTGTACACTCGGATGGGTCGGCTTCTAAAACACCTTCGCGAACCGTCTAATATTATCAGTAAAAATAATACGCTTACCGTTGCATTGTGCTTTCAGATGGATGCTTCCAGAAGCCGGCCGTCCGGGGACCGTGTCGCGGTTTTTTCAGACGCTACAGTTACGACCCGAGAATAAAGAGATGCGTTTCTTTCATCTACGGCGGATGCCTCGGTAACGGCAACAACTATTTCAGCCGCCTGCAGTGCCTGGTGCAATGTCGAATTTTGGGATAGTGATCCGCCGTAACGACCCCAAATCTATCACGCTTACACTACAACAAACTCATCATCTATATTCTATACATAAATATAAATATCCATAGATTATAACATATCGGATTTAGCTATATTATACGCGGGGTTAATAGACACTATACATACGATTAAGCTATAACCTGCATTATTGTGTGGTGCCGTAAAACTAGGTGCTGTTGTCTTCGCATTTTATAGCAATATTAGCAAATACAAATTCCTTGCGGCGAAGAGAAAAGTACTGATAACAAATGCAATAACAACATTATCTTAAAGTCGATTTTTAAGAGCTCCGTAAGGAGACATCAGACTCCTGGCTACGTTACGCTTGGTGACGCATCGTTCGAACAGCAACTCGGAGCTTACCTCCATTTTAAAGTCAAATTTCAACGCGAAGTCACATCGCAGCGTGTCTATTTGCTTAATTATAACCGTCGCCCACATTAAAATTTTTATTTCAGCTTAAAACTCAAGTTGACTGCCACACATACCGTGAACTCGCTATAAATTAAACAGCTTCAAATTATAAATGTCATTATGATATTAAGACAATTTACTTTAGATTTATTTCGTACATATATCACCCTTCACTGTGATTTAGATTTATAAAGTTTAATAGGTTTTTAGCGATATACGAAAAATCTTTGGAATATTTTACCCTCAATATAATTAATGTGCATAAATTTTATTACCATATAGTTATAGCTTGTATCTCCGATGCAGGGGTGTGTGTTTACCACATAAATCCAAGTTTTATTTTAATTCCCATATATTACTCATGGAAATAAATAGAAAAGTAGAGCATAATTATCCGATCAAATAAACTGAACGCTAAGAGACTAGACTAAGATTATATTCCGTTAACAACAACAAAAAGCGTTTAAATAAGTTTTAACGTTTACTGGTAGAATTCATACCCAACAAAGCTCCTATTAGGTACATAAAGGTATCTTAGTCTAGTTTCTCCAATGAAATTGCGATAAGGCCATGCTTTTCACAAATTGTAACTGTATAACAATAACTGCAACATACACCTGCCAATTAATAAACAAGTATATATACATTATATATCTATATATATACCTCTAGGCAATCTTTGGTCTTCCTTCTTTTTCGAGTGAATATGTGAATATTAACTGAACACGCCTAAATATGGCGGGAAATGATAGCTGCAATCGACATTTGTCAAAATATTACATAATAAATGATAAAAACACGTGTTTGTTAGTGTATAATATACACTGAATAAGTAAGGCAACAATGGAATATTTTCGGTGCATTACCAGTGTAATGATAACACTCGTCATCGTGACAGGTTTAAAGGTTTAAAGGTTAAGTTGTCTCCTGTCATTCTGTACGGTTCTGGGACACCGATACTTCGTGACGATTTATGCATTATTCGTCCAATCCTGTTTGGTCAAATGCAATAATGACACTAAAAAATACTTGTTTCGTCCAATGGATTTACCATCTCAAAAGGCGTTATCCTCTTTCGTCCAATCTGATTCTGTTTAGTCCAATGGAACCGAAGACTCAACCTGACACATACTGTTCACACCTTTGGGTACCACTTCTTGCTGCGTACATCCGGTCTATCATGTTTCTACTGCGTTGAGTTTATGTTGCCTAGTGGACCGTCACGGCACTGTATACCACATTCATCATGATTGCTGGATCAGAATTGTGCTGTCAATATCTATCAAAATCAACTGTATTTATAGTGTTATTACTGTTTTATAGCAGTATAGTAACAAATCAGACTTACTAAAGTCTTTAAATCGCAAGTCTGTCACGTGATGTGTTTTGCAAATGAATATTGATTCATAATCATGTAAATCAAAACCGAGATGGCTAAAATATCAACAAGTCATTACGTGGATTGGTGATAAATTCTCTGACAAGAAAAACTGAACTGTTCTAAAAAGGCATCATATTGGACAAATAATAATGATGACGGTTGCAACGGTCGTTTTAGTAACATGATGCGTCCGAATCTCAAAATTTTTGAATTCGTTGATGCTTTGAAATAACAGACGGTGGATACAAAGTTTTGCAAAGCGATGCCTGCCGACCCCAACCAGCAAAATAGTGGCAATATTACACTAAGATAGCGCCTAGAAAGAAAGAAAATGAAACTCAGAGATGGTGATGTCGACCTGCGCAAATTCCTAGAATCAGTAGAAGACATGTTACATCTTGAAAGAAGACTTTCATTTCTATTTGAGATATGTACTTTTCATGATGTGCTAAAATATTACCTAATCACCTAAGTGCTAAAAACACGTTGTTAGTTGGCATTGGACGAAACAGGACTGGATTTTAACCGTATTTATAGCCTCAAAACGTAGGTGTCAGAATTGGTCATTATTGCATTTGACGAAACAAGGGTGAGAGGGGGAGAGAGGGGGGAGAGGAAGAGGAGAGAGGAGAGGGGGAGGGAGGGGAGGGGGAGAGAGAGAGAGAGGGAGAGCACGCACCGCTTTGAACAAATCGTGCTCTATAAAACACACCGGAGTCGGGACATAATTTGCGATCCTACATTTTCTCACAAAAAATGCCGGCGTCAGCTGAAATTTATTGTACTAGATCGCTTATTCATCGAGCTTGGAGGCGACATCACCATAGTCGTATTGTTGAACGTTATAAATAACTGTGTTATTTTAAACATTAATATTGCTCTTTTAAATGTACGGGCTACGGCGTCGCATATTACACAGGTGATATACCGTAGTTATATATAATTATGTAGCGTTTATAGAATGCCAATGTGCGTCACTCAACTGTCAATACATATCACGAGGTTGTTAATTATAACATTACAACGATAAACACTATATATATCTGGACATCATTTTGCCGCATTTAGCAATGAGTAAACGATTGGCGCGTACCTAATTTATCTCCAAGATGAACACATCGTGTAATCAATCATCTGCGTGTCATGACGGCTAATTACGGTATAGCCTTACATTTCGTTTTGTGAATAAATTTAAATCTTTATACTATTCCAATGTTATTAGACATCAGGAGGTTGCACAAGTGGCCGTCTTGTTGTCATGTTGGATACTGTATTTATAATACTAATCAGGTATGCACTGTTTTCGACCTACTGTATAAAAGTAGTATTACAACGCTGGGGGATATACAGACCCATAAGTAGCAGCTGTCATGAAAACGTGAGGAAACTGGCAAAACGATTAACGATGTACTTATTAGTGATTATAGTCTTAGGCCAGTTGAGCCTGTAATTTTGCCTGCAGAAGTTGACCTGTTTTTGATCACTCATATGTAAGCTGGCGCCACAATGTCATTTTCACACCTGATCATTTTGTGTGGACACGTATTATCATATTGTCAATAATGGTACGTCCGGGTAAAGATGATAGAGGGAGAGCTATTTGTATGTGCGAAGCAAGGACCTTGAGTCAAATTCAAGCAGAATTAACGAACGCACCATAAGACGATTGCAGCAGTATAACAACAATGAATGATCGACCATGAAGCGAATGACCACGTGCAACGACCAAGGAACAAGACCTTGGCTGTCCAGCATGTGCGACCTCGGACAAGAACTGCCACTCACACCCCAAGAAAACCCATGGTCGACGAGCTAGAATAAGACGGTGCGCAATCGTTTGCGGGCAACAGGATAAGAAATGAAATTTTATTGATTTATAGTGCCCTTTTAACACATGCCTATCAGAGACACTTTACAAATTTATGGTTGCTATGATTGACTAGAAAAGTACTACATAAAGACATCGAAGACCCATGCTCGGCCTTCTCCCTCTCCCTCTCCTTCCCTCTCGATGTGTCTCCATCTATGAATGATAGCTATAGTGCACAAAACCATACGATGTCTCCATCTATGAATGTTAGCTATAGTGCACAAAACCATACGATGTGTCTCCATCTATGAATGTTAGCTGTAGTGCACAAAACCATACGATGTGTCTCAATCTATGAATGTTAGCTATAGTGCACAAAACCATACGATGTGTCTGAATCTATGAATGTTAGCTATAGTGCAC
>WURV02197258.1:0-11915 GCA_011762755.2 Epimenia babai
GCCATGTTTTACCTTATCTTCCAGTATTTGCATTGGCTTCCGAATGTTTAGTCTCGTGATTCATGTTATTCAGATGTGTCAGGTCAACCTCGAAGGACAACCATTCTTTCCCAAGGGTGGCAAACCATACTGCAAGAAGCACTCTTCAGCCCGCTGAGTTCTCCGCTCTTGTTGCAGTACTATCTGTGTTTGATTTATCTTCCTCTTAGAAAACACTGCTAATTGTATAGTACGATATATGCTAAAATACCATAATGTACAGTATACAGTACGAGTGTATGTTAGCGATATGTTTCGATTTTCTGTGTTATCTATGGAATTTATCACATTTGCTACCTTTCCTTTCCGAGTTCTATCATAAAATAATATTTTATTCATTTTCTTTCCTTATTGTTTCCTTATGACCATTTGCCTAATAGATAGAGAATTTTATAGATAACTGTTGAAATGTTGATTGTGCATTTGCTCCCTTACGTAGTATTTTGTGCTAAATTATAATGTATTTCATGCAGGGTAAGTGAGTTGAGGTAAAGAGGCAGACTTTCTCCTGCATTTTAGGTTTTAAACACCCTTTTAATAATAATGTTTAAAGTATGTATACCATACATATAATGCAATATACACAGATGTCAATTGGTAAACCACCCGATTGGTTATTGATTACCAATCCCGGAGATTGTGGGTTCGGGCTAGGATTTTTCCAGTGCCTTGTCTCTCCAGTGCTGAACTTGAAGTCAACGGGTCTCTATCAAAATTTAAACTTATCAATAAGTGAATGCAATGGAATTAGAAATGCGTATATACCAATAACTATATACTTATGAATTAAATTATTGTGTTTACCTGCGTTTCGATATATGAAAATTGTAGATAGATCTGTGTTGGTTTCAGTATTTGCAAATTATGTATCCTGCGGCATTACTAGTGATTTTTTTTCGTAATTTCTGTGTATTGAAAATGTTGGCCTTTAACGCTATAACAAGAAGCTAATAAAGTAAAACAGGTATGGGTCAACATTTACAGCCATAGAGCACTTGGAAGAAAAATTATCAAAAATTGCCGGTCATGCGCATTGGCAGTATGCACCTGAAGGAATTGCATTTTTTAAATTTTACTTTCACTTTTTTATAGTTAGCAATAGGTAGAATTAAGCTTGATTGAAACTTTATCTATTAGTAGCAGTTACTGGATCAGAGGACTGCATGGGATTTAATTAGGTCATGGGTTACATGCGGGCGTGGATTCGGTTTCCCAATGTCTGAAGTGGAACAAGAAGATATTTTACCTTCAAAGTAGATTAGTTACATTGGTATTAGTGACAGTCGGTTATTTACCACGTACGTTTAAGCGGCTTTATTCATGAGTTTTACACGAAAAAGTTTGCGTTTAATATAAAGTGGCTTCTCCAATAAATCGTGAAAAACCATCATGTGTTCCATGTGTTAATATCAGTTTCGAGTCTCCTCACCATATCACACTCACTGTCATTACTCCCCTGTTTTCATCTGAGACTGAAAGGGTAGCTAACAATTTATTATATCCCCGATTCACTTTGATTATAGTAGTGTTAATTGAAAAATAACCAATCAAGAAATACACCTAGTATTCATTCACAATTTATAGACCTGAATTCATAACGGTCATTTTTTTCTAAAATATAAATTGTAATTCTAATCAATTGTTTGTTATACCACTATTTCCTTAACCTTTTACACACCTGTTGCTTTTTGTAAAATATTTGTATACCTAATCGGCAATGGTTTATGGAATAAAGAGTTAACGGACTTTGAATGGAGCATGGTGCATTACGGCTCGAATTATGATTGACCAAAAAAAGCTTGTATTTGAAAGAAATGCAGAAGACTTATTTAATGCGTTTGCCCAGACATTTTATAGGCCTAATATGCTAAGTAATAATGACATGATTGTTTTTGTTTTGTAATATATTATTTCAATTATATGAAATATGAATTGGGCAGGAGCAACATTGCTCACCTTAGCCCTGTTCGTCATCACAAATAAGTACCACATACATTTTCAACAAAATGGCGCATAGAGTGCAGCAAATTTAATTAATATTTAATACAAAAATAAATAAGAATCGCCGTGGCCCGGCGTTTCAAGACTGGGTGCTTGTCAGTTCACAGTGATAAGGACGTTTTCTCACACTATATGTGATCATAATCCTGCCGTGTGCCCGATCTAGGTGTGCCTGGTCACAAGAACAATTAGAATCTTTTCGTATTAATGAGATATTTCTATCCATTACGCTATTCCTGCCAACTATTCACTGATAGTAGAAGCATCATCTGGGTGATTGATAAGCCACTCGGCACTACACCCTACAGTGCCCAATGCATCGAAATCAGAAAAATAACACTTGCCCTTGAACAAAATACTAAGGGCATGCAAAGATGTATTGCCGACCGTTCTCAACTGGCGGTCAACAGGCATGGACGGATGGCGAAGCTGTGCCACAGTTGATGACCGTATTGTTAGCAGTTGGTTGATTGTTCCATAGTTTGATGGAGCTGAGAAGGGTCGAAACTCAGTCCAATCCACATTATAACCTGACGGAAATCGTAACTATTATGCGCGCGACGCCGCGACATGCAAAATATCTATGCAGTTTCTGCTATTAAATAAAAGGAAAAATTATTCTGCTTCCACTCACCTAGAAGAAAGAGCATCACTGTCAGTGATAGGTCGTAATAAACCGTCGTATGGGTTTTTTCTTTGCATATCTCTACAGCTATTTAAAGAACCGCATTGGCTACCCCTTTTAACCTAATAAATAAGTGTATTCATTATACTTAGTTCGCTATTTGTGGTCATAAAGCTTATCAATCATAAAAACGAAAATTTAATGACCTACTTTGTATACGTGCTTTTTCGTTTCACTCACAAACTTTTCAGACAAAAACTGACGATGGAAACGCGGTACTTACGAGTGGAAACAAGTCGAGTAATACTAATAGTCCATATATTCATGTACTGGAGAGTAGAGCAGTATTTTGTTAGTGGGCTATAGGATATATAGGCAAATCGAACTTGTGAAGACAATCTCAAACTCACTCAAAATGATTTATTAAATACAGCAATGATTATGTACGTACAAACAAAACAATGTTATCAGGCGATTATTATCCGTATATGTAATTTTTAAATATCAGGTTTTATTGACGAGTTTAAATATGTATATGTATTCAACAATACAAATCCAAATAAGATTGGAACACACCAGCAGCGTGAATAAACCACGCGATATGAGTTAGATACGAAATGATTTGTTCGTACTAAAACGACTTTTTATCCAATGAAATTCATCTTCTATCACGTGATATGCCACATGCTATCATTTGGCGTCCATTTTTATTAAACGAGTAATCTTGAAAGTACAAAGAACGTTCGCATTGATTTATATTTTACTGTTTGATACCGAACCGCTAAAATGAGTTACGGAAGAGGGCCACCGCCGAATACGGCCGGGATGACCTCTCTTAAGGTTGACAATCTAACATATCGTACTCGCCCAGAAGAACTACGTCGGGCATTTTCTAAATTTGGTGATGTTGGCGATGTATATATTCCTCGTGATAAATACAATCGTGAAAGCCGTGGCTTCGCTTTTGTAAGATTTTACGACAAAAGAGATGCAGAGGACGCCATGGATTCAATGGATCAGACAATCTTTGATGGGCGAGAGATCAGAGTCCAATTCGCGCGATATGGCAGACCATCGCCTCGGTTTGGTGGAAGAGGAAGGTTTGGGGGCCGGAGGTATTTTTTCAATTTACTTATATTGATATCAGAACATTAGCATTTTTGTTAGTTGTGCAGTACTGTGCCTGTGTCTTGGGCCACCCACTAGATTTTAAATATTTGTCATATTTTTATATTGGGGCAATTATTTGACATCTGCCGAGACTGCATTTCAATTTGACAAAGCAAGCATGTTACAAATTATTTATGAAATTGCAATCGAAATGTAAATTGTGACATATTTCACGCAAATGGTCAAGTGAGTTGCACACGTTATTCATGCCAGATGTAGACTCGCATATGCCCCCTGTTCGTTGACCATAGGTAGCCCAAGGCAGATCTATTGTATGGCTTGGTTTGCTGAAATGCACCTAGAATTTTTTCAAGAACAACCATAAAACAACTTTCATTTTTTTCTAATAACAGTCACAAGTTCATATACTATTTTTGCTTTTGTCTATTTTGGCTAGGGCTAAGATAAATCATTTTTGTGACAAGCATTAATCAACTGGGCAGCATTATGGTAGGGGGACATATGGGGGACCCATAATACATGCTTATTATCGTGATATCAAGTAATTTCACACAATTTCTTATACTTAATTTTAATATATGCGTATGCATTGCCATACAGATGTTACGTGAAAACATTGTGGGAGATGAAGGTTTTCTATAATTCCCAAATTGAGTCATGTTTAAAATATAAATTATCAATTTTCTACTGGAGTGTGTTCGACGAGGGGATCACAATTAACTAGAAACACAAGGAATACGGTTCAAAATCGGACTCGGTATTCCATGAATGAATTATAAGTAAAAAAGGTATATACATTAATATCATATAAAAAGAAAATTAAACTAAAAATATTACAGATATTGATAAATATCTTTCTGTTGCGTTGGGCGTTGTGTATTTTGCCTTGACTCTTTGTGAATTGGGCATTTCGGTGATGTTATAGTTTCTTCAGATACATTCACATTTTCATCATACTTTGGCTAACAGTTGCCCATAATTTTCCATCTTTTCGTGCCTTTTGTGGTTTCGTGTCCCGATTAGCTTGTTGTTGAATTTTTTCCCTCGAGTAATTGCTTCTGTGCGGACCTTTCAGATCATACTCTCGCTCACGCAGTCGCTCGCGGTCGAGGAGTCGCTCTCGCCGCAAGAGCAATTCGAGGTCGCGATCCAGGTCAAACGATAGACGCTCTCGATCTGGCAGTCACCATAAGGAGCGATCATCGTCAAAGTCACCTCACCAAGATCGCGCAAGCTCGCACGAAGACAAGTGAACCAGTGATGCGTCGTCTCCACCCGTGCTGGTGGTGACGTCCACGAGCAGGCGGTAATGTGACTGCGGTGGGACTCGTATGCGTTCGATGAATCGATTCGATGCGGAATCACCATATTTAGGTTATAACTCTTTAATCATTATTGTATTGTGTGTCACAGATTCGTGAGTGCGAACGTTCGTTGCGAGATGTTTATATCATACCTGAATGGGTCTCCATGTTCATCTTTAGTCTCTCCATAAGAAATGCTGGAGCGTTGACATTTAGCTTCGTTTTTTCAAATAGCGTGTCGGCATGGATATACCGCTTACCTATGACTGGGTAGGTTTTGGCATCGTTGTGGTCCCCCGATGTATTGTCAAAAGGAACAATCACGAGGGAGTGTAACGAGTTAGTGGATACCTGACCTGTGGTAGGGTAACAAGATTCCCCCTCCAACTATCCCTTACTGTGTATCGTTTGGTAATGTTTGATCATTCACCATTGCCCATCAATTAATAGTACTACTCGCGCAGCAGCCTTCTCTATTTCTCTGTCTGTCGTTCATTAAAAATTTTGGGTTAAAGGTCATATATTTTATGCCGGTCACATCACTGCTGTATGTATACTGGGGGATTTATTACTGCTTTGTTACTGGCTAGTCATTTAGAATGTAAGGAGTAGGCACTTCAACTAAAGCCCGACTCTTGCAAGTTTAATCGATAAATTAAATGTAATCTGGGAAATAATTGTTCACACGAACTTGGATGCATGTTACTTTTTACCGTGCAGTTATGAATGTGCAGGGTACTATAGATATGCTGTGTGTATGGTAAAAATATCGAAGTTCTGAGAAAGTAATGACATGAATTTGGTGTACATGCTCGTTTCAGCATTGCCATTTTTGCTTTAGTCCATTGGTGTTAGCGACTAGAGTATACTAGTTTTAGTTTAGTATCAATTCAGTTTTAAGTTACAATTTACAAGGGCAATAATTTGATATTAGAACAGCTGTGTGATAGCTGGTATTATTGATTGGTATTGTGTAACTTCAAACTGACATTTGTGAGCTTTACAGAATCTTTATAGCTACTACACGCTAGCTGTTGTCAGTATAATAACGCATATAAGACGGCATTTCCATTCAAGGGGCATCACATATTTCGAGCCAAGATTTACCAGTTTTCGTGGACATTTCTTTAGCTACATGATTTGCCCTGCTCGGCTAATAAGATCGCACGTGTCTGTAGATGTGTGTGAAATGTAAAATGTCGTGCAAGGGGTGATTATGTTATCTTAGTACAGTTTAATAGTATAGCGAGGAAGTGGTTGATCATAATGAAACTGCACTTTGGGGCAGTATTTTCTCAACATTTAAGGGAGTTGTGATGCCGATTAAATAATAGGACTTGTTATTGTGTATCTAATTCGAGATTTGTCTCGTGTTTTTCCTCTGTCGTATGCTTTTCAACATATTTTGTACTAATTGTGTCTGCTATTTTCTGTATTTAGACGCAGTAAATATTTGAGCTGGGGAGCAGCAGCTGAGCTGTGGGGTGTTGTGCAGCGAGCAGCTGAGCTGTGGGGTGTTGTGCAGTGGCGACTAGCGTGCCCGTAACGCTGAGCGGCGGAGGCTGGGGGCCTGGTGTCGCGCTGCTGGGGTCGGGTGGCGAGCTGCTTGGATTGTGTGCGGTGTCTTATTGAGCGGTCCGGTATCGAGTGTCATCGAGATCACCGACCACTGGCCTGAATGCAGTCGCAGAGTGCGGTGGAGATACGTGCGGCCCATACCTTGGAGATTATCAACAAGAGCTCTTCACTAGCTGCTTACGTCAAGTTCAGGGCCTTACCCGGTTAAGGGGCAAGAGATGCTGACCTGTATCGATTTTTGCAACCGCTTAGCTTGCGAGTCTGTCACTCTGTGGCTTTACGCTGCCAAGTTACTCCTCTGTTTGCGGCCCACTTACGGGTCATACCAGTCTCTAAACATCTGTTCATCAGTTTTCCTGTCGCTAAAACACCGTCGAGCTAAGGAGATTGTCGCGCGGGTATAAAGTTTGTCTTACTTGAACATTGCACTCGTACCAGGTTGCTACAGTTTATGGAGAGTTTACATTATCTCCAATACGGGTTGACCATTTAGTCCCACACTGGCTTTATTGGGAAACCTTACTAATACTACTAAGGCTCATGTAAACTGTCAACTTTTTAATATGGTTGATTAAAATAACCCATTTTCAGTAAACTGCAGCTAGTATTGTAACATAGATATTTCATTGAAAAACTACATGCCGGAATTTTAAATAGTTTCTCACAATAGCTTTTTTTGACATCAGTAATCGATAGTAAAGTTATTATAGCCTATTTTGGCGGTATGCATTGTTTGCGTAGTTTTCCATGATCTTATTCAGAGACCACATTATGCATTTATGGCTCACTGCGGAAAAGTTATGTAGTAACTACATACAAAAGTTATGCCATTAGTTTACTCCTGTGAAAAACAATCATAGCGTGGCTAATTCAAAATGACCACCAAAGGCTTGCGATACCTTTTAAGCAGCGATTCGTAAGGGGGGTCATCGCTAAAGCAGTGGTTAACCAGTTCAGGAGTTTTAATTTTGTCATGCATTCATTACAAGTGTATTTTATGCGTATCGCCATTTTAAGACTGCTACACTTGATATTTTTACAAAATAAATAAATGAGACAATCACTTGTTTGTTAGTATTGGAGTACAGACTATTAAAGACATTTGTAGTAAGTTATATTGGATGGCCATGTCTTCTACTAGTGTATATCTTAATCTAGATGTTGACTCTGCTGTTAATGAAGAGTATACTAATCACTAAAATTGGTAATTGGAAGTGGATATACAGTAATTGATATTGAGTAACTATATCTCGGCTACTTCAATGGTGTTCCATCTACCGACTGGTCACCCACAATGTCATTAATTTCTTTTAAGTTGGATAGAAATTACCCCCTTTTGCTCTCATATGACGAGATGCTAACCCAAGGATAATATAAACCCACTAGCAGACCTCCGCTCTCAAGAAAAACATTTTTCTCGTAAAAGTACGGACATTGACATCCCCTTACTGCCATGACAATATAATGACTGACCAATTAGCGGTTCTTGAGAAAATTTTTAATGAAAAACACAAACATTGACAGAAATCACCTCCCTTTGTTGCGATGACGATACCATGAACTACTCTAGCGACCAACCCATGGACAATATTAGCCAAGTAGCTAGCCTCTGCAATAGACGGTTCTTAGAAGAAAATTTTTATTAAATACAAACAGCGGCATGCATTACCTCCCCTTGCTGTGGGGACGATATGAAAAAAT
Organism: Epimenia babai; assembly: GCA_011762755.2. Lineage (NCBI taxonomy): Eukaryota > Metazoa > Mollusca > Solenogastres > Cavibelonia > Epimeniidae > Epimenia > Epimenia babai. The sequence continues at coordinate 8,380 of WURV02197258.1, forward strand.
ATAGAAGAGACCAACCCAAGGACAATAACTGCCAAATAGCAAACCTCTGCGATAGTTAGGACTTAAGATTATTAAGAAAAATTATAGACCTCTGTGATAAGCGTTTGAGAAAAGGTTAAAAGATAAAATATGAACATCGGCATAAGTTACCTTCCCTTGCTGCGATGACAACACCATGAACAAATTTAGAGCAGACTAACCCAATGATAATATTTGCCAAACGGCAGACCTCTGCGATAAGCCTTTTTAGAGGAGATTACAAAACAATTGCTAGGTATTTTATGTAGTTATGGTCGATTTAAGTAGCAGTGAAATTTTCCATTGCTAAAACATATAAATAGCATTGTAAAGGGCATGTTGAGGTCAGTTGCAGACCTTTACTCCTAAACCGGTAAATTTTTGGGCTTTTGAGTGTTTTTCTGAAGAGCTGTATTAGAAGTATTACACTGACTTTACTATATGAAGCACGATTGTTATCCATTGATAAATTCAACGGTAAATTATACACCAGTATTAGCAAATGAACACAATGAAGGGTTATTTTTACACATTTTAATGTTTATTTGAACTGACCAATCGTGTAAAATGATTAATATAAAAGTCAATATGGTTTTATTCTTAAACTATGTGTATTGCAAGTAAAGTAATAAAATATGATTTATGGTTTTTCTTAATGTATAATAGTTATTTCAATTATAATAGGTAATTATATGTCAACATGTTGAGTATCTTGTATTAACGACGATATTGTAACATTCATTATTGTGTACGAAGCCTTCCATAAATGTTTATCTTTGTTTCTTGTCCAACATTACGTTACTATTTTCATCAGCGTTTGCCTCAGAGCATGTGGTGCCAAATCTAGAGGAGACTTTTCATCCTGAAATTCAAAATTCACTCTAATTTAGTCACTCAATATTCAAAATGTAATTTTCCTATTGCAATGTGTTATAAGTTTTTGTAAATCCTCTATCAATGTGCGTCTGACATGAACAAGTTGCCGATTTGTCAGGAATTGTATACCAGTGTACTGATATCCACATAGATCCCATATCGGTATGTGATGACTTAAGAGACATACCTTATTTCGAGTGGACAATGAGGCACCGTGGTCCACCAGAAGCTTGGCCACTTCCACTCTGTCCTCTTCGCAACACGAGTGTCTGTACACAGGCACATTTAGTGGAGTAAATTTTAAACCGCTCACTGAACTAACATCCGAAGGCATATTGTAGTTTACACTGTAATGTATCGTAAATTTCTAGCAATTCCACGAAGGGCTGAGCGAATAACGTTCAGTGTCTAGAGTAAAGAACAAGGAAAAGACTGTAGCACCTTATGAGACTAACAAAAGCTCATTGAAACACAAGCTTTTGCAGACACAAGGAATGCTTCATCAGGTGAATCAGTGTCTTGCAGTCATAGATGAACTCTCAACCTCATTGGCTTGACTGGTTTAATATACCGCAGTTCTGCCAAAATGGCGGCCCGCAACTTCTTTTTCAAGTCTTTGATTAAGGACTTGTACAAGCAGTGCGATTAAGTTAATTTTTGCATGGACCACAGCATCTATTGACAAAACATTAGCAGCGTGGTGATTACAGTTGGCTGCCAAGACAGTTGATCAGTCAATCGATGGTCGCGACAGCTATTAAGTTACAGTTTCAATTTGAGCAATATATTCAGCCAAGTCAACCAAATTTGCATTGTCTCAGGGTCATGAAGCCTCCGGATAAGAAACGTAATATTAATGAGGAGAATCGCGAATTTAACAAGTGAATTGAGAAATACGCGTTCAAACATAATTTCGAGATTCATAAATCAGTGTTTAATTTGTTCAAAAGATCTTGCAGTATTTAAAGAACGTAATTCGAGACGAGATCATGAGACTAAACACAAGTCATTTCGTGATATTTACCTTGTAGATTCCTGAGAGACGTTGCATAAAAATAAATTCTTTGTATAAATCGAATGAAAAGAATGTAATGACATCCATCTCAAAAAGCTAGATCTGATTTAAATCGCGCAACGTAAGTGTACTGTATATTGCACTTTTTCGCTAAACATGGCAATTTTCCGGCGCTCACATAAACAGGATATGGATCTAGCGTGCGAGGTATAACTGGACAGCCATCAGACAGACATTTGTGTGTAAATACATCCCCAAATTTTAGGCATTAACCAAATCTATTAAATCTAATTTTTCACATTGAATATTTTTAAACATTAACTATTATAATTACTATCATTTTGTCTATGGAAATAGGCTGTAAACATTGTTGCTTTAAACACATCATGTAAAATATTCATAGGAATATACATTGAATATAATAAACACTTTCCATTAGAATTATCTGTTGCTTGAAATATTATTGCGGCCTTTGGAAAAGTCAGCAGTTGCCAATGCAGCCCGCAAAAAAGCTGGTTGGGCAGCTCTGTATTTATCCAGTGAAAAGTCCTAAGTTTACACAATTCTTGGGTGCAAGTTAAGTGGAGCAACACAATTATCAGGAGAAAGCAGATTGAGTTTTGTGTCAAGGCGATACTGTGATACTGTATACAGTGACGTACAATGGTGTGTTTCCAATGCAGTCCGAGGCGTCAACATCGGCGTTGTACGACAGAAGCAGTTTTGTCATCTTAACCAATCCCTTGGAGGCGCACCGATGCAAGGGTGTGTTCCCATACTTGTCACTCACATTTGGATTGGCTTGCCTCTCCAAAAGCATTTCCGCTATCTTAAAAGAATTTTAAAATATTACTGTCATGATTAGCGGAACCTGCCATATCAACTCCATGTACCAGTTATAGGTATGCAAGTTTCCAGGTAAAGCATATTAGTAAGCACAAAAGTTGGAAACCTATAGAACTGATATAAGGTTTAACATGAGCATTTGTGTATGGGCTATACACCATCGGATATGGCCCACCCTGAGGATGTAGCAAGCTTGACAAATGTTGCTTAAATTCTGAGCAGTGAATGACTGAACCGGTTATAAACTTCAAGTGGAAGTTAATTTCGCGATTTTCTATAAATCACGAACTTAAATTGCATGCGAAAATTACTTATTTTTTATTTATTTATTTTTTAATTACTTTGATTCGTGAAATGAAAATCCACGCTAATTATGTATTACCCCTAAATTGGGAATATAGAACCCGCGAAATTAATAACCGATAGAGTATTACAATTTTGAAAAATGGGTCAATGTAAGTTATAAAATGCCATCCATTTCACTTTAGTTAAGATAATAAAATTAAATAAGTCCAATATAGTTGCGACATTTTATTACGGTAGCTGATGAATTTTAACCAGCTTCTTTATCACAGCTACTTTTTAAATAAAAAATTATGCGCAATATTGATACAAATCATGAAGCATGAATCGTGTTAGGTGCAAGTCTCGCTAAGCCAATCTGCCAAATATATAGTCAAACCTCTATTAAGCGGTCACTCACGGGAATCACGAAAAAGTGGCAGTTAAGACAGGTGGCCGTTTAATCCAGGTTTGACATTTTGACTAGTGTACATGTCGG